>RJWJ010014230.1:0-38315 GCA_004363605.1 Indri indri | reverse complement strand
AAAAAAAAAAAAAAAGGATGTCGAAACAACCCAAGTGCCCATCAATTTATAACTGGATTATTAAAATTTGGTATATGTATACAGTGGAATGCTACTCAATTATAAGAAACGACAGTGATCTAGCACCTCTTATATTTTCCTGGATTGAACTTGAGCCCATTATCCGAAGTGATGTATCGCAACATTGGAAGAATGGGCTTCACTTGTACTCGCCATCAATTTGTCACTAACTGATTAACACTATGGTGCTCACATGGCAATAATATTCTCCATGGATTAGGGGGATGCGGGGGGTAAACTCACAACTAAATGACTCGGTGAGCATTGCAGAGGGGAAGGATATGCCTCTAACCCTCGCTTGGGCGAAGCAAAGACATAAAATGTAACCAAAATGTTTATACCCTCATAATACCCTGAAATAAACAAATAAATAAACAAATTGTATGTAGAGAATTAAGCAAAGTAATTAAGAATTTTAATTAATGGAAACTTTTAATAATTCATCATTTTTGCTATGAATACTTTCACTTGTCAATTAGCTCACCGATCCATTCTTACACATTCAGTGAGTACTTCTTATTGAACAAGCATTCTGCTAGGTCCCGGGAACACATAAATGAAGACAAAATTTTTTGCCTACATGAGTTCCTGTGTTTCTTTATTGAAAAAGTGAGGAATAAGCACATTAGGGATTAGGGAAGGATGTGGTTGAAATATTGGGGGAGAATTTAAGGCTATGGGTATGCTTTCCTGAAATCTGTGGAGAAAGGTTAAACTTTTCTAGCGACTTTCTAGTAAAAGGTCATACTATTTGGTTCTAACTGAACCTTGCCAAAGGTTATTTTTTGTTGAAAGTATGTCTGAGCTCTGTCTTTATAGGTTAACTTTGCTGCAATCAACCACATGTTATGCAACAAAGAAAGCCACAAATTATTCTGAATTTAAAGGAAGGGACACAGTTTTATAACTTGAACTTTTTGTTCAGATTGTTACAAACCGCATTCAGCTGCCCATTTCCCTTATGTTTCTTTCAAGGAGGCTGTCCCTACTCCAATTATTGGAACAACTGGATTTTTTAGAAAGCCATGGTTAGAATAATGGATTTGTGAACATTTGGGAAATCAATTGTAGTCTAAATGTGGGGATTTTGTCTTCTGATGTCTTTGTTCAAGTTTTGCATATAAAGAGAATTGTTAAGAATGTTTATTCAATACTTGGAAATAAGGCAAAAGGAAAGGGGCAGAATGTCTTTTCAATATCATATGAAGATAATGTTTTTCAGGCCTACCCCAGGATTATTTAGGATTATGTACTTTGACTCACTGCTTGCTATTGGTTAAAGTTCCCAGATTTAGTAAAGCTCCATGTTATAAGTAAACTTGGTGTATGTGGTAGAAATAGAAGTTATTTCTCTTCAATAGGAAATAACCCCCTGGAAGTTTATTTTTATTAACCTCAAAGGGCATAGAGTTGTTTTGTTTCTAACAATCTTTTCCTAGCTTTCTGTTATTAACTTGCTTATAAATATCTACCTTTCCAGATTCTCTTGGAATCAGTTTACCATCTTACTGGTTCCCATACCAATGAGTGGTTTGGATAAAATCTTTGACTTGACATATATTAATTTTAAGTTTCTATGAACTATGTTTTTAACTTTTTGAAAGTTCTAATTTGTCAGAAAAATAAGGAAGAAAAAACAAATTGATTCAAAGAGCTGCCTGTAAAATTATTATGTTAAAGAATTTTACTTGCTCTGATAGGTGGCCACTGTCAAGTCTGCACATTCACGTCTGAAGAAGGAATGAAATTTAATTTCTTTCCTGGCCTGCATGATGAGCTTTAAGTAAACAGATGTATTACACAGAAATATATAATAAAAAAGTGATTCCTCTTAAAAAAAAAAAAGAGTGTGGTAGGAATTCACCTTTTTATTTTTTAGATTGTCATCTAGTTTATCACATGCCTTGCTTTTGATATAATTTCCCATATAAAGTATTCAATTTATTATAATAAAACATGTCTATTTTCCTTTAAAAAATGAGAAAGCTGTGATAGCCAGTTAGGCACCACAAGATATCAATCTGACAATATTATAATATGGCCCCTGGAAACACACAGAATCTGGCCACCCACAAGGCAGTGCAGGACAATGGTTAGATCCCAGGCTTTGGAGACAAACTGATCGGGGGTGGTTATATAACCTTAAAAGTGATAGCTTCCTAAATTCAGTTCCCCAACTACAAAATGGTAGTAACAATAGGATCTACATGATCTGTCATTTAAATGAAATAATGCATAAAACATAGTACCTAGCACACAGTGGCCTCTTAATAAATGGTGGCTATTACTATAACCATTACTAATATCATCAGGTTTTGCTGACAGTCAGCAAAATCCCTGTCAGGAAAATCAAAGGATAAGGATTAGAATTATAGCAGATTAAGCCACAGCCAAATCACCCAAATCACCAAGCTCAGTGAAGTGGCAACATGAAATTTGGAAATAGGCTACAAGCCTCTGTATCAGAAAAACAATGAGAAGAACTACAACAGCTACTCTTCGACACCCCATACTAGTACTGACATTATCAGCACCATTTACTGACAGCCTATGTGTTGATAGCAAAACAGGTTTCCTGGGACACTTAGCCTAGCCCCCAAGTTTCCCAACCAGGTGGGCAGAGCAGTCAGGCTCCCAAGTCCTATTCTTCCCCAAGGATGGGGCAAAGGTAATGCCTTAACTATGTACACTTTCCTGAGGTCTCGGAAGTCCCTTCAATAATATTGTCCAAACTTGAGCCACACACAAATCAGCAAAGGCAGAGAGCTCTAAGAGAAAGTCGATACAGGTATAAAGGGAACTGGATACCTTTATACTATGGGCTCGTAATTGTGGTCTCATGATTGTGGGCTCAGCACCACAAGGCAGCACTTAAACCCTGACACCAGTGAAACCCCCATCATTTCAGCCAAGCTGAAATAAGATATCCCAGCCAAGAATCCTTACCCTTTCCTCTATGGAAACAGACAGAGGATGGGGCCTAAGTGTGGCTGTGACACCAGAATGATACATAGGCTGGCCAGTGTGAGTCATTTGAAAGACTTTACTGAGGTCTGAGAGGTCTTTTTAAAAATCTATATATCCTGAAATTCTGCCTTTGTCCAGGGATTTAAGTAGACCTGGGTTTAGGGGAGCAAGATCCAAGGAGGATTCTACTCCCGTGCTGTGGTGGAAACCTATGCAGCTCCCCTATTGTATGGTGCTGCCATCTGGTTAATTTTTATTCATTCATTCCTCCTAGTTCTTTTTTTTTTGGGGGGGGTAGTTTCTAGTTTCTTAAAGTTTATTTTTTTAATTGATATATAATAATTATACATATTTTAGGGGTACATGTGATATTTTGATATACATATACAATGTATAATAATTCTGTTTTTGCATCACTTTCTCCAGAAAATTTTCCCTAACACCCCTCCAGTCTTGGATAGGTACACCTATACATTCTCCGTGTTCCCATAGAATTCTCTTCTTCCCCTATTGAAACCTTAATTCTACTTTGCCATAAACAATGGTTATTTGCATGTTTCAACTAGACTGGGAGCTAAAAGAGATCAGGGACTACGTTTTGTTCATCTTTGTGTTTTCCAACATCTAGCACAGTGCCAGGCATACAGTAAGCATTCGACACCATTTGTCGGATAAATGAATGAAAGTGTTAGACATTTTATAAACATTTAATTTTGTAAAACTATAAACCTTGAGGGTCCATATTATTTTCTCACTTTAGAAAGAATGAAATAAAGACTCAGAGGTTCAGAAACATGCCTAAGGTCACCCAATAACTAACAGAGGAAGAATTCCATCCCAGGTCTGTGAGATTCTATAAGTATGTATTTTTATGTCTTGCCATCTCTGCCTTGACCATTTTCCATGTTGTTCAAATATCAGAAAGAATATATCTATAGGCTGGAATGTATGACCATAAATGTTCTCCAGGGAGTAAGGCCTAAAAGTAGTAGCAAATCTGTACTTTTCCAGACAAGGAAGAGAAACAGTGAGAAGACTTGGAAAGCCAACAGGTTGCAGAGCATAAGAGTATTTGTGGCTCAAAAATGAACACAGTCTAAGAATAGATGCATTAATTCATCATCTATTGAAAAAATACTACATTTTGGATCATGAGCTAGAAATTGAAAACACCAAGATGAATAAGATATGGTCTCTACCATGGAGGAGCTCACAGTCTGGTGGGTGAGTAAGTCAAGACCACAATGACAATGCAATGTTGAACCAGTTGTTATACTATTATCTCTAGGCCCCGAACCAAGCACTTGATATCCCACTTTATGATGGACCTCAGAAACTAAATTTCCCTTTGCTAGTCAGTGCCCTCTTAGATCCTTCAAATACAAGGTGCTAGAGAAAGATTAGAAGGAAAAGAAAAAGGTAAAGGGATTTGCTTCTTTCAGTTTGCTTGCCGTTCCTGACAACACTGTTTCAACAACAGCCTTTCATCCAGGCAACAGTAATTGGTTCCAGTTCCCTACTTCTTCCCACATTCTAGAACTGGTTTCACTGCACTCCCTCAGAAGTACTGGCACCAGTTAGCTGGCAATTGCTCCTCAGAATTCTGAACCATAGTTCTGTGAGATCCCTTTTCTAAGCTTCTGAGGTATCAGCAGTAGCCAGGCAGCACCCTCTTCACAAACGTCTGGGTCCCAGCTATATATGTACCTCCTCTGAGCTTCTAGGTGCTGATAATTCCAATCTCTTCCCTTCATTCCCTCAGAACTCGGGGTGGTAGCTGTCTCCTATAGTCATCATTTCTGTGTTACTTTAGTGTTACATTTTTGTTTTTTCAGTCCTTAACCATCTATTTCACCAATTCTCTATACAAAATTCTTTGTTAAAATAGTGCAGTTTCTTGACCCTGAATGACACAAGAGTGACATAAGCACAATGTGCTCTCAGAGCTCAGAAGCAGACATTTCACACAGGCTGAGATTATTAGATGAAGTGAAATTGAGACCTGAGCTGAGTCCTAAAAAATTAAGTTAGCCAAATAAAGAAGAGATGAGGGAATGGAGGGTGTTCCAGGCAGAAGGAGCAGGATACACAAAATTATGGAGATAAGAGACAGCATAATGGATCAGGGGAATTAGAGTAGTCCTGTATGGCTAGAAGGATAGGATATGAACGACCATAGAAGGTTAGCATGATGGGAAATAAGGAAGAAGAGCCAGTTAAACTCGTTGGCTAATTAGAGTTAAAAGATAGATTTGGGAAAGGAATTAAGAAGGTGGAGTATAGGGTACACCCAGGTGTCTTGTTTATGTGCCTGGGTGGAACAGGTTTGAGAAGAAGGTAATAAAGTGGTGAATATTTTCTCATACGTCAATCAAAAGTAAAAAGAGAAAGCTATGGGCCAGGAGAATTAGAGTCCGCATTTCCTTCTACTAATTCCTAGCCATGTGATCTTAATCACTGAACTATCCTGAGAGTCAGCTTTAGTGCCAGGTAAATAGGGATAGCAATGCAGTAGAACTGTATATACTCATAAGGACAGCTCCATTCATTGAGCTTCTGTTTTAACAACTATAACAATAAAAGAGCTAACACTGAGTGATTGATGTAAGCTTTAATCAATGTACTACATGTTTTACACAAATTTTTCATTTTAATAACAATATTTTAAATTTCAAGTACATTGTTATTAGGGCAATAAGGCTATTTTAGGCCCTTTAGGGAAGGGATAAAAAACACTGATGTCACACATAGCATAGATAAACTTCATAAAATTATTTCTGAACATCTTTGTATTTTACCTAAGATTGCTGTCTAGAAGCAGCTGTGCTTTCTCTTTCTCCAAATCTTCAATCACCTGACAGCCACTGCCCTGCTCTGCTTCCCCTATTTGCCCACAAGCAGCCTCTCCAGTCTCCTGGTGGTAGCCCAACCCCATTATTTTCAACAAGAACAATTTGACTTGCTCTCAGATCTTTATCTGTATCCTCACACACAGAAACAAGCTCTGTAACAAAAGACCCCCTTCCTTAGGATTCACACTCCTCTTAAAAAGACAACCGAAAACTGTAAATAACAAAATTCCCCTCTCTCTCAAATGTTTAAAGATATACTTTGTCCAAAAAAGTACCCTAAATTGCATTTCAGATAAAATTGGTCCATAGAGGCAAGGGAGGACTCCCTGGAACATAAAGACTCCCTGTACTTCTGCTTTTGTATGCTTTGGCATCACATGTCTGTATACTTTAATCATGGCTCTGTCACCCTGTACATATAGATTAACTTTGCTGGGTCACACTTTTCATATCTATAACACAGTAATTATAGTAGTTTTTGGAAAAGTTGTTAAGATGATTAAATGAGAAAACATGTATAAAGTAAGTAGTATGATAAAAATGGATTTGTGGTAGTACTTATATTTCATAAAAATGTTTTAAATGTTTATAATTTCATAATATTGGGTATTTTTCATTTTATTTACATTAACAATAACTGTCAATGTTACTTTTCAATTTTTGTAGTGGTTTAAAATGATTTATTTAAGTTAACATATGTATTTGATTTTAATACATAGATTAGTTAACAACAGAGTTACACGAACAGGATAAAAATCTTAAAGGTAGCACAGGAATGACTGAGATCTGCAAAGTGCCACCCTATCTCATGGTGTGCTAAGAACTGTGCTAGTCCTTGGATAGGATGACACAGAAAGACTAATCCAAGTTTTTGGCCCTCTAATATTTCACAGCTGCCTAGAAGGGTTTACTTAGCATCTGAGACATAAAAGTCACATATATGATACCTATATAAAAATGATATACTATGCTAATTTCACATTGGAGAGTGTGTGTGTAAAAATAGTCACCACTAAATATTAATTAATTCAATAAGTATTTAATGATGCCCACCAAGTTCCAGGCCTTGTTCTGAACGTTAGATATGCAAAAACCAATAAAATTTAGTTCTTGTCATCAAGGATCATACAGTCAATGGGAGGAGGGTGGCAGACACATAAACATAAATGCTCAAGAAAGGGCAAAAAATGCTGAAATTAGAAGTCAGGGAAGGTCCCAGAGAGAACAAAGGAAGGAGACAGAGAAAGAAGAGTCTAGCAAATTCACTAAGGTGGTGTGGCCACAGAAGTAGAACAAAACCCATCAGGAATGACTCCTGGAGAAAGTGAAACTACTCACCTGTACTTAACAATTCCATTAATCATTGGGTTCACATCCTTGATTCTTTTAATATAAGCCTGAACAACATCTATACATTTTACCTGCAAAATATAATATTTTAGTTACTGGGCGTTTATTCATTGAACAATTAATCCATTCAAGAAGCATTTATTGAAAACCTCCTATGTGCATTAATCATTTTTATTAGAGATACATTTAGTGAATTATCCAGTGCAGTCCCTTGTGCAGCAATATATGAAGCTGAGAGGCTGAAAGATATCTACTTTGAAGCTAAGAAGTCAGGAATATACTAGTACAAGGTTTCAAACAATGAATAGGGATGAAAGGCATAAACTCCCCTCTAAGTAAACAGAAATTGGAATTCAGAGATATTATGTATATATACTCAACTAGAAAATATTTTGTTCTAGTAAATAACCAGTAAAGTAATAGATACCATTTTATAGTAATACACTGAAACTTAACATTATACATCATGTCTGCAAAACCCAAGAGTTGGGGAGTAGAGACATGAAAGCAAATAAAGGTAGAGTTTCCAAATAAAATACAGAACACCAAGTTAAATTTGAATTTCACATGCATAGAGAATAATTTTGGGCATAAATATGTCCTGATTGTTGCATGGGAATAATTATACTAAAAACTATATGTTATTTGAAATTCAAATTTAACTAGGTGTATTGTATTATTTGCTAAATTTGGCAACCATATACCAAGGGTCTTATGTTAAGCATGTGAGGAGGGATAAGAAAAGTAAAACATTTTGGGGGAGTGTTGTAAGATTATATAATTATTATATACAATTGTAGTTTTAATGATAATTATTAAACATGTGACAAGAAGTATTGCAAAATTACAAAGCAAAGTAGAACCCCCAAATAAAGAGGGAAGAAAAGTAAATGAAGAGAAATTATATAAAGACAGAAAATTTAAGAAAAGGGAAAGAGAAAGCAGTATGATAAGTTATAAACATTATATCAAATGGAAAAAATTAAACCAATTACACCATAATAAATGTGAAGGACTGAATTCTTCTGACAGCAAAGACATTAAATTTGTTTTTTTTTAAAGCAAAGCTCAGCTATATATTGTTTATAAGAAATTCGCCTAAAACAAAGAGACAATGAAAAATTTCAAACAAAAAGTTAGACAAAGATATGCTAGGTGAATACAAACAACAAGAGAGGAGGAGGTGGTACTTGGAGATCATTTTATATCTTGTACATAAAAAGCTACTTCATTTTTTTATTTGCTGCATATTATCCAATATGTAGACATACTGTATCATATTTAATCAGGACCCTGATTTGCCTTTACAATTATTTACTTTGACAAAAAACATATGAGTATATCCTCATATATATTTCATTAGGTGATTTGTATGTGGGACTTATGACTTCAAAACTTCATCAACTTTGGAATCACCACCAAAAATCAACTTCCTAATGGGCTAAGACAATGACCAGGCTATGGATGGCAGTGACCATGATAAATTGATGTCCTTCTGTAAGGCCCAATATTGGAGATCAACTGAGGCTGTAGAGGTTCAGATGAAATAGTGGTACCTGGAATTCTGAATAAAAAGAGTAATCATATAGGAATCCAAAGGCAAGCATGAAGACAGTAGACCTTGACTCACAGAGAATGGACTGTTCAATCAGAGATTCAGTTATCAAGAAGCATTACTCCTTCATGAAGAGCCAATAAAAATCAAATTAGATTAACCTGGTTTGACCACTTCCTAGCTATGTGACATTCGACAAGCTACTAGAGAGCTCTAAACTTTGCTTTCCTCTTCTGTAAGATGATGATAACACCGTCCTCAAAATGTTGTTATGAGGTTTCAAGTTACAAAAATCTAAGTAAAACCTTTGCCTTATCAAGTGGTGCATGGTAGGTGCTTCATAAAAGTTGTTTTCCAGTAAGAATATTTCTACATGTAAGGAAAGAAGAGACTAAGAAAGAACTAAGACACATAAGACTTTGTACCCTCTCTACTTCTCCCCTTCAGAACATTTCCATGTATCTAGGTAATCTCTTCTCATGGGCAAGCATGAACATATTAGAAATGGCAATCATTACCAAAAACTTCATGATAGTAATAGTTCCTAAGACTTAAAAGGACTATTATGTCAGGCCGTGTTTTATAAGTTTTACATATATGAAATAATTTAATTCTCACAATAACTCTATAAGATAGATTATATTATCAAGTCCATTTTTCTTATGGGATATTGGAGGCACAAAAAGTTAAGCAATGTTTCCAAGATGACAGAGCTAGATAGTAGGAGAGCTAGGATTTACGCACCTAAGCAGTCTGGCTCCAGGGTCCATCTTTCTAATCACTGTGCTATACAATCTACTATGTGCCAGGAGCTTCATATGTATTATCTGCAATTTCCATGGCATCCCTTACCCGGGGTCATACAGCTATGAAGAGACAGACCAAAATTTGAAATCTATTATTTTTCCACTACATCCCACTGCCTGCCTAACATTTAGAAAAGCATGCATCGGGGGTGAAGGGTGAGGACGGATTATAGGAAGAAGGCAGGGTATGCCATTAAAAGGTAACCAGGAGTGTAATAGAGACATTATTAATTCATGCACTCAGGAATGCATATTCAGATAGGAAGCATTTACTGCATGCCTACTCTTTGGCAAGCAGTATTCTAGATTCTGGGAATAAAGCAATAAGGAAAATCAATGAAATAACAGAGAGATAAAGACAAGAGGGGTATAAAGAAAGAATACTGGCCCAAGATCTCTACGGAAACAACCATTCATAAGACAAAGAAACGGATAGTCCTGCCTGTACAGCTCTAGAGAGAATGACTGACTTGCTTCAGTTTTTGAATTAAGAATTTCCGCCTATTTTTGTGTATTTGTGCAAACCATTTTACCTCAGTTTCCTCATGTGTAAAATAGAGATAGTACCTATATAACTGCGTCAGTGAGACAGAATATATTTAAGAACCCAGCACAGAATTTCACATGTAGAAAGCACTAAATATATGGTAGCCAGAGCTGTCATGACACTATATCAGGTAATACTTTTCTTTTCAATAAAATTTTAAGAAAAAAGAGAATTTCTTGGATGAAAAGCAGCACATAGATCTGGGGTCTATTTCAGAGAGAGAGACGCAGACAAAAAGACAAACACCAACTTTCCATGGCTGAGAATCAGTTTGAAAATCGTACCTAATTTACCCCTGCACAATTATTATGCACAAATGGGACAAATGGACAGTAAAGACTAGGAAGGTACCAAAATAGCCCAAGCAATGCCCACAGTAAATGCCCTTGGTATGACAATAAGCATACTACAACTCCCAGAAGTCTCCTTTCACTCCTAGTGAATGCCTCTCCTTTGTTCCCCTGGAAGAGGCCGGAAAGGAAATCAATTTCCATCAAACTCAATCTTGTTACCGCAACAGCTACCAACAGCTACCAACAGCTACCAACAGCTACCACTAAGCTTCCCGGAGTCACCCACTAAAAGACCTGACCCTCCGCCTCTTCTGAATTGCACTCTCACCTTCCTCTGTCTGATCAGCTTGGCTAGCCGCACCCCGGAAAGCAGGAGCAACGGTTCGGTCACCGGCTGGGTGGTCCTTGAGGCAAACTTGGGACCGCCTAAGGCTACAGCCACTCTGCCTACTAGGCCAATGAGAAAGCCTAGCGCCCAAAGAAGCAACAACTGGATACGGACAGAGAACGGAGGTGACATAGTGGCCTGGATTCCTCACGGTCCTAGTGCTTGAGGGTTCTGTGCACGCTGGGCAAACTAGGAGAAAAGACTAAGCAAGGAGGTGCTTAAGAATTCTTTAGTTTACAAGTCCAGTATCTACCCACAATTCCACAGGAGCATGTTTGTCATCACCTGCTGGGCTCCTGGCCAGAGATGGGGGCGGGGCTGAAGCCTTCCCACCAGCTGCTTGTGTGCAATGCAACCTGTTAGGGCTGGTGTAACCCAACCCAGAAAGTGAGATATAAGAAAGAACACTGGCTTTGGAGTTCCTAAGGCCTGACACGGCGTTTTCTTGGCCAATTTACACCATGTCTCGTACTTGTTTGCTCATATGAAAAAAATGGGAATAATTATTCCAACATCAAAGAGTAAACACTAGATAATAAATCAATACAGCACAACACATGGCAAATAGTATAAGTAGTAGATGTTATAATTTATTTCATTTGTACCCATGAAAAAAGTTTTGTAAGTATACCTTTGTATGTAAATATTCAGTATGCTCAACAAACAACTAAATGACAGCATATACATATTGACCATATGCATATTATGTAATCCTTATAAGATCACTAACAGGTAGTACTGATGAATATCAAATCTGTAGCCCATCTTTCTCTCCTAAACTCCAGACACTTAAAATCCAGTGTCTTTTTGACATTTCCATGTGAATGCCTCACAGAATCTTCAAACTCAGCATGGCCAAAACTAATACTCCTCCAGGCTCACAAGTGGTATTTTCATCCACCCAGTCAGCAATGCCAAAAATCTGGAATCATCTCAGATTTTTTCTTTCCTCTTATTCTCATGAATAATCACCAAGTCCAGCCCATGCCTCTCCCTCCCAACTTAGCTTAGCTCAGATTCACTGACATTTACATAAAATTCTACACGTAGTCTAGCTGATTACTCTGCCTTTATTTCTAGTGTTCTTTTTAATATGCAAATTTATGTTACTTCCCTGTCAATTACTCTGCAATGATTCCCCATTTTTCTCAGGTTCAAGCCCCATCTACTTTGTCTGGCATTCAAAGTTCTCATGATTGGTGTCTGAAAAACTCCGTACCTCATTCCTAACCTTTTCCATCCCTCATATGCTATGCTACTGACAAACTTAACTATCTGAAAGGTCTCTCTCCCCTCCATATCTTTGAGTCTGCTTTCCCAACCTCTTCAATAGCTTGGCACACTTCCTCCAGGAAGTGTTCCCTGGATTCCCTATTCGGTTTGATGCCACTCTTTTGTAACCCTGCACTCTGCAGATTAACAATATTATAGCACTTACAACCTTCTATTTAAGTGTTAGGTTTTTGTGTCCATGCCCCATTTAGATAGGAACTCCTTGAAGAACCAGGTCATTCTAATTCTTCTTTGTATTGCCAGATGCAACATAGAGCTTGGCATGCAGTCAATACAGGTTTTTAGGTTGAAGGTTTGCATTTACGAAAAAATGAATGTTGAAGATAGGACTCAAGATCAATATTTAAGACCTTGGGTGATGAACACACTTATAACTTGGACTCAAACACACTAAAGCAATTTACATAACCAAATGTTTGTACCCCCATAGTATTCTGAAATTATATACATATATAATATAATATAATTTTTTTATGTATATATATAAAAGACCTTGAGTAGGTGGAATGAAAAAGTCATCCCAGGCACTGTTGTTCCACCTGCAAAACTCAAGTGGATACTGAATGCATCATCACAGCACTTCTAGCCTAATTCGGAGCACACTTGATAGAATGCAGGTTAATCACTGTAAGCATATCTGGCAGATCCAGTAAACACAGCTGATAAAGTAGGTTGTCATAATCTAGGCTCCATTTAAGTTTTGAGCAAAATCTGTAGCCGAGTGAACTTTCTTTACCAGACAGTCTTTGTCAAAGTAAAAGTCTTTCCTTTGCCTAACTTTTGTTACTTTATCGAAATTGTAAATGACTAACATGTGTCCTGTGGTACAAAGAATACCCAATGATTTGGCACTGACCATACATACCTGAATTCAAATCCTAGATCCAGCACTCATTATGTTTTCGGCCTTGTACAAATCACTTAATGTCTTTAAGTGTGTTTTCTCATCTGTAAAGTAGGATAACAGCTGCCTCATGGTGTTATGAAGATTAAGTCACATATGTATGTAAAGCTTTTGACAGTGCCTTCCAAGCATTGCATATTCATTTTTACTGGGCAAAGAAATGGACACTATCTGATGTGAACTAAAATAAAATCTTAAGGCTCACCCCCTACTGGCTGACTGAATGGACTCCCCTGTGGCCAAAGAAATATCCTAAAACTAAATTGCCTGCCAAGAGGAGGGAGGTCAGACATGCCTCATCATGGCCCCCTCCCTTCTTGGGGACATCCTTTTTAACCCATTAACAGGCCTAAGGGTATTCAAGACAAACCTGCAGGTCCTCAAGTTACACAACAAATATATGTCCAGTGGCTTATCTCTGATTAACAGTTTCTTATCTTAAAACATTCCAAACCTCTAGGCAAAGCTTCATGCCCTTAGTCAATTACAAGTCAAAGAATTTTTAAACCAACCTATAACCTGTAAGCCGCCCCCACCCCCACTTTGAGATGGCCCAGCTTTTAGGGCCAAAGCAATGTATACCTCTCACGTGTTGATTTATGACTTTACCTTAACCCCCTGTCTCCCTGAAATGTATAAAACCAAACTGTAACCTGACCACACCGAGTCCACTTGCTCAAGGCTTCTTGGGCGTGGCTCCAGGTTATGGTCCTCAAATTTGGCTCAGAGTAAATCTCTTTAAAATTATTTTATAGAGTTTGGCTTTTCTTTCTGTTAACACTGAGTGTAAAGGAAAGAGATGGGAGAAATTACCTTTTGTCCCAAAGAGGAAAAAAAAAATTACTGTGTGATAACTTGTGTGTGCGTGTGTGTGTGTGTGTGTGTGTGCGTGTGTGTATGTAATCTCCCTATTAAAGTTAGGGAGGATTTATGTAATCCACCATCAATTTAGCAATCAAAAGTGGAGACTTGGGAGTTATCTTTGACTGCTTCCTAAACCTCACTTAACACTATAGATCTTATGTCCTTAGTGTGTCTACAACCTATTCTCCTGCTATTGCTTGAATTATATACTAGTTTTCTAACTGGGGTTATGCTGCCTTCAATCCGTCATCTTTCTAAACCATTTACTACACTTTGATTTTATTTTATTTTTTCTGGTAATTTGTGCTCCTATTTATACTATATGTATTTGCCCTTTCATACCCTCATAAAACTGAGCATTATCTTTTTTACCAAGTTCGTAAGTGACAAATTCTCATCGTTGTTTAACTTTATATTTAGTTGATTTAGGGTAATAATGAACACCTTTTCTACATGATTATAGGTCATTTGTATCTCTTTTGTTGTGAATTGCATATTTATGTCTACTACCCATTTTTCTATTGGGTTTTTAGCTTTTTACAGTTTTTAATTTATTTTCATTGATCTATAATAACTGTTCATATTTTTGGAGATTTATCTTTTTGAATTAATCTTCAAGAGTTGTTAATGTAGTAAGGATATTAACCTTGCTTATGTATGCCTTATATGTTGATAATATTGTCCCCAGCCAAATTATTAACCTTTTTATTATCATGAAAAGTTATGTTTAAATGTAAAGGCATTTTAACTATTTATGTAAACAAGTCTATCAAATTTTCCCTTTGTGATAACACTCACTGTTATTGTCTTCAGTGTCCTTTCTCAACTGTCAATTGGCAATTCACATATATTATCTTTTTGTGATTTATTATTTTGGGGATATTTTTGTACTGTGTAGATAGATTCTAGCATGGAGTTAGGGCCATTAAGAGCATGATGATCGCTGACTCTCTTAGTTTTATCTTCTGCTGCTTTTTACACACACACATCCTTGCTCAGACTATATGAAACTAATTTGCAATTCCCTAAAACAAATTGCATCTTCTGTTTAAAATAATTGAAATGCTCTCTAATGTATTTGTATTTATGTATTAACTATTTTGTACTGTGCTAATACAAACATTAAGATTGTATACTGCTAGACTAATATAAAATGTGCATTGTAGAACAAAAAGAAACAAATAAATTGAAAGATAGGATTTTTTTAAAGTCCTAGTATTTTCCTCACGTTGATGTATTACCTGTACGCTTCCAGAGATGCTTGCACATCCCCTGAACCTTGAAGAACTTTCCCTAAATTATGTATACTGTGTAACAGTCCCATAGCTGATATCCACTTTCAGCCTCCCTCTTGCTGCCCCTCTGAAACATTCACAACTGTTCAAACCTAGAGACTCAAGTCAGACATCACATATTTTAGGAAGCTTTCTCTGACCACTGGAATCCTCATCTGATTAAATACACTTTCTTTTCGTTTCCACAGCACAGCAAATTGTGCTCTATCTTGACACTTGGCACACTGCACTATAATTAAAATAACCCCCTACCCTCCAAAATGGAAATTCCTTAAGGCAAGGACTCTGTCTAGGTCATCTCTATACCACCAGAGTCTGGAACAGAGTAAGTACTCCAATAACATTGATTTTATTGGTGAATGATTGAATGGAACCACCATAATTTTATTTAACTCCTATCAGGGTCTATGCTCCCTCACACACATACACAAAGTATTCAACCCACTACCAACCACATAGATAAACACAACCATAAATGCATATGAAAATACACATCCATATCAATAAACACACTCATAATGAAAATATGAACCTTTATCAAAAAGTCCCAAAACAATAAATGTTGGCGTGGATGCGGAGAGATAGGAACACTCATACACTGCTGGTGGGACTGCAAACTAGTGCAACCTCTGTGGGAAGCCATATGGAGATACCTTAAAGAGATGCAAGTAGAATTACCATTTGATCCAGCAATCCCATTACTGGGCATCTACCCCAAAGAACAAAAGTCGCTCTATGAAAAAGACACCTGCACCCGAATGTTTATGGCAGCGCAATTCACAATTGCAAAGGTGTGGAAACAGCCCAAGTGTCCATCAATACATGAGAGGATTAGTAAAATGTGGTATATGTATACCATGGAGTACTATTCGGCTTTAAGAAACAATGGTGATATAGCACCTCTTGTATACTCCTGGATAGGGTTGGAACGCATTCTACTAAGCGAAGTATCCCAAGAATGGAAAAACAAGCACCACATGTACTCGCCATCAAATTGGTAGTAACCGAACAACACATAAGTGTACATATAAGAATAACATCTATTGGATGTCGGGTAGGGAGGGAGGGGGAAGGGGGAGGGGCGAGGGGGAGGAGGGGACGGATATATGCATACACAAAGGGTGCAACGCGCACCCTCCGAGAGATGGACACTCTTGGGACTGGGACTTGGGGGGAAGGGGGGCCAAGGGCAACATACGTAACCTAAACATCTGTACCCCTTTAAACAACAAACAGCAAAAAAAAGGAAAAAAAAAAAAAGAAAATATGAACCTTTACCCGTGGATAAACACACATGTATTCACAACTATGAAAAACAAAGTTCTTCTTGCTACTATTTCCCAGATATTAACTAATATAAAAACAAACACATTTTAGTAACCACAAATGTGGTGAAAATAGGCAAAAAGGAGTGTGGCTTAATAAGTGGTAACAAAATGAATAAACTAATATAAAATGATAGAGTTGGACCATATACGTCCCAGAAGAACTTGGTATTTTTGATATATTATTTTAAATTAAACCTTAGATTTTGAGATAATTGTAGATTCACATACAGTTGTAAGAAATAATACAGAGAGATTTCAGGTACCCTTTACCCAGTTTCCCAAAATGGTAACATTTTCCAAATTATAGTACAATGTCATAATGAGAATACTGGAGTTGATGAGAATATTTTCATCGCCAAAAGGATCTTTCATGTTGTTGTTTTATAGTCACACCCCTGGTGAATCCCCTTTTTATCACACGACAACCACTAATCTGTTCTCCATTTTTATAATTTTGTTGTTACAAGAATTTCATGTTCCATACTGTATGATATTCACAAATCATACAGTATTGTAACCAATTGAGGTTTGCTTCTTTCACTCTGCAAAATTCACTGGCAATTCATCCAGGTTGTTGTGTATATCAATACTTCATTCCTTTTTGTTGCTGAGTAGTATTCCATGATATGGACGTGCCAGGGTTTAACATTTTTGCTATTGAAGGACATCTGGGTTGTTTACAGTTTTTGACTATCATGAATAAAGCTGCTATAAAAATTCATGTACAAACTTTTGTATGAATGTAAATCTTAATTTCTCTGGGATAAATGCCCAAGAGTTCAGTTGCTGGGTCATATGGTAGATGCATTTTTAGTTTTTATGAAAATTCCAAATTATTTTGAGGGGAACTATGTCATTTGATATTCCCATCAGTAATCAGCAATATATAAATGATCCAGGTGTTCTTCTTGCTCACCAGCATTTGTTATTGTCACTAACTGTTGTCACTATGGCTATATAATTTTAACCATTGTGATAGGTGTGGGGTGATATCTCATCCTGGTTTATATTTTCATTTCCCTAATGGCTAATGATGTTTCATATGCTTATATGCCATCTGTTTCCATTAGCTGTGGGTTTACCCCCAAAACCTTCCAACCTTCAACCCATCCCCCCATACCTGACAGGCAACCAATGAGTATTACTACCATGTGAGCACCTTAGTGCTGATCAGCTAGTACAAATTTGATGGTGAGTACATGTGGTGCATGCTTTTCCATCCTTGTGATACCTCATTTTGAAGTATGGGCTCAATCTCTATCCAGGAAAATATAAGAACTGCTACATCACCATTGTTTTTTGTAGTTCAGCAGTATTCCATGGTATACATATACCACATTTTATTAATCCACTCATGTATTGATGACAACTTGTGTTGTTTCCATATCTTTACACTTGTGAATCGTGCTGCTATAAACATTCAATTGCAGATGTCTTTATTATAGAATGTCTTTTTCTGTTGGATAGATGCCTGGTAGTGGGATTGCTGGATTAAATGGTATTTCTATTTTCAGCTCTTTGAGGTATCTCCAAATTACTTTCTACAGGGGTTGTACTAAGCTGCAGTCCCACCAGCAGTGTAAGAGAGTTCCAATCTCTCTACATCCACACCAGCATTTGTTATTTGGGGACTTTTTGGTAGAGGCCATTCTCACTGGAGTTAGGTGATATCTCACTGCAATTTTGATTTGCATTTCCCTAAGGTTTAGAGTTGTTGAGCACTGTTTTATGTGTTTGCTGGCCATCAGACTGTCTTCTTTTGTTTCTGTTCATGTCATTTGCCCATTTATTGATGGGGTTGGTTTTTTTTTTTTTTTTTGAGTTCTAGATAGATTCTTATTATCAGCTCTTTACCTGATGGGTAGAAAGCAAATATTTTCTCCCATTCTGTAGGTTATTTGCTCTAATGATAGTTTCCTTGACTGTGCAGAAGCTTTTTAATTGATCAGGTCCCGTTTGTTTATATTTTTTTGCTGCTTTGATTGATTGATTTGGAGGTCTTCTTCATAAATTCCTTACCTAGGCAGATGTCTAAAAGAGTCTTCACAACATTTTCTTCCAGAATTCTTAAGGTTTCACCTCTCTTAGGTTAAGTCTGTTATCCATCATGAGTTGATTTTTGTGAGAGATGAGAGGCGGGGATCCAGGTTCAATCTTCTGCATGTGGATATCCAGTTTTTCCTGCACCACTTATTGAATAGAGATTGTTTTCCCCAATGTACGCTTTTGTCTGCTTTGTTGAAGATTAGAGGCAATATGAAGATGGTTTTATATCTGGGACCGCCATCCTATTCCAAAGGTCTATATCTCTGTTCTTGTGCCAATACCGTGCTGTTTGGTTACTATACCCTTGCAGTAAAATTTGAAGTCTGTCAGAGTGATGCCCCCAATTTGTTCTTTTTGCTTAAGATTGCTTTGGCTATACGAGCTCTTCTATGGTTCCAGACAAAGTGTAGAATTATTTTTTCTATATCTGTAAGAATGGTGGTGGAATTTTGATCGGGATTGCATTAATTATGTAGATCACTTTAGGTAGAATGGAAATTTTAACAATATTAATTCTACCAATCCATGAGAATGGTAGGGATTTCCAACTGTGCATATCTTCTACAATTTCTTTTCTTAGTGTTTCTCAGTTCTCCCCAAAATTATCTCTCACCGCCTTCGTTAAATATATTCCTAAATGTTTAATTTTTTTGACCCTATTGTGAAAGGTGTTGCATCTTTGATTGGATTTTCGGCTTGACTCCTATTGACGTACGTGAATGCCACTGATTTGTGTGCTTTAATTTTGTATCCTGAGACTTTGCTGAATTCATATATCATTTCCTGGAGTCTCTTGGTTGAATCCTTGGGATTTCTAGATATATCATCAGCAAAGAGTGAGAGTTTGACCACTTCTGCTCCCATTTGGACACCCTTAATTTCCCTCTCTTGTCTGATTGCCCTGGCAAGGACTTCCAGCACTATGTTGAATAGAAGTGGAGATAGTGGGCAACCTTGTCTGGTTCCAGTTCTAAGATGGAATGCTTTCAATTATTTCCCCAGTATCAGTATGATATTGGCTGTAGGTTTATCATATATGGCCTTAATAATGTTAAGGAATGTCCCATCAATGCCTATTTGTTAAGGATTTCGATCATAAAAGTGTTCTGGATTTTATCAAATGCTTTCTCTGCATCTATTGAGAGAATCATATGGTCTTCATTCCAGCTTTTATTTATGTGGCGAATTGCATTTATAGATTTGCATATGTTGAATCAGCCTTGCATCTCTGGGATAAAGCCCACCTGGTCTTAATGAATTATTTTTTTGATGTGCTGCTGGATTCAGTTTGCTAAGATTTTGTTGACGATTTTTGCATCTATATTCATGAGGAATATTGGTCTGTAGTTTTCTTTCTTTCTTTCTTTCTTTCTTTTTTTTTTTTCGCTACGTCTTTCTTTCTTTCTTTCTTTTTTTTTTTCGCTACGTCCTTTCCTGGCTTTGGTATCAAAGTAATATTGGCTTCATTGAATGAGTTGTGGAGGATATCATTCTTCTCAATGTTTTGGAATAATTTCTGCAGTATTGGTATGAGTTCTTCTTTGTAGGTTTGGTAAAATTCAGGTGTGAATCCATCTGGTCTGGGATGTTATTTTTTTTTGAAACATTTTTTATTGCTGCTCCAATTTCTGTGCTTAATATTGGTCTGTTCAGGAGTTCTATTTCCTCCTGATTGAGCTTAGGGAGGTTGTGTGTTTCCAAGAATTTGTCCGTTTCCTCAACATTTTGTAGTTCTTGGACATACAGATTTTTATACTATTCAAAGATAGTGTTTTGTATTTCCGTGATGTCTATAGTGACCTCTCCTTTCATTTCTGATTGAGGTAATTAAAGTCCTTTCCTTTCTAGTTCTTGTCAATCTAGCAAGAGGATGATCATTTTTTTTTATCTTTTCAAAAAACCAGCCTTTGCTTTTATTGATCTTCTCTATAGTTCTTTTGTTCTCAATTTCATTTAGTTCTGATCTGATCTTAGTTTTTTTTTTCTTTTCTTCTGCTAGGTTTATAATTAATTTGCTCTTTTTTTTCCAGTTCCTTGAGATGGTTTATTAGTTTGTTGATTTGTGAGTTTTCTTTCTTTTGGATGTGAGCATTTAATGCAATTAGTTTTCCTCTCAGGAATGCTTTTGCTGTGCCCCATAGATTTTGATAACTTGTGTCCCCATTATCATTTACTTCGAATAATTTTTGATCTCCATTTGGTTCTCTTCCTTGACCCAATAGTCATTCAGTAATAGATTGTTTAATTTCCATGACTTTGTGAAACAGTGAGTGTTTCTGTTGGAACTGATCTCTATTTTTATACCACTGTCATCTGAGAAGATACCTGGTATAATTTCTATTATTTTAAATTTGCTAAGGTCTGATTTGTGGCCTAAGATGTGGTTGATTTTAGAGAAAGTTCCATAGCTGATGAGAAGAATATGTATTTGGCTGGGTGTTTTTTTTGTTTTGTTTTTGGTGTAATGTTCTGTAGATGTCTGTTAGATCCATTTGTTCTAGATCTCTCTTTAAATCCATTATTTCTTTGCTTATTTTTCATTTAGAGGATCTGTCCAATTCAGAAAGCGGGGTGTTGAAATTCCCAGCTACTATGGCATTACTGTTTATCATGCTATGTAGATCAAACAGGGTTTGCTTTATGTATCTGGCTGCCCCTTTTTTTGTTGTGTGCACAGATATTAAGAATTGTTAAGTCTTCTTGTTGGATTTTTCCTTTTGCCATTATATAGTGATCATCTTTGTCTGTCTTTACTTTTGCTATTTTAAAAGTCATGCTGTCTGAAATCATAATCACTACCTGCACTATCTTTTGGTTTCCATTTGCCTGAAAGTTTGTTTTTCAACCCTTCACCTTGAGTCTGAAAGAATCTTTGTGGTTTACATCCATTTCCTGGAGCCAGCAGATACTTGGCTTATAATTTTTTTATCCACTCAGCCAGTCTATGTCTCTTCAAAGGACAATTCAAGCCATTCACATTTATTGAAAGGATTGATATTTGGGGTAGATTTCTGTTCATATTGTTGGGTAAGTTCCTATCGTTTTGTTTAACCTCTCAAGCCATTGTGGAATCTGAGTTCTGGACTTGAACTCTTTTTTTTTTTTTCCTCTTCTTTTCTTTTCTTTCTTTTTTTTTTTTAAATTTCAGGGTATTGTGAGGGTACAAACATTGTGGTTACACTTTATGTCTTTGCCTCACCCAAGTGTGGGTTAAAGGCATGCCCTTCCCCCCCCACAGTGCTCCCAGTGTCCTTTAGTTGCAGATTTAACCCCCCATCCCCCTAATCCCTGCAGAGTATTTCTGCCATGTGATCACCCTAGTGTTGATCAGTTAGTACCAATTTGATGGCGAGTACAAGTGGAGCCCATTCTTCCGCTCTTGTGGTGCCTCACTTTGGATAATGGTCTTAAGTTTAATCCGGGAAGGTATAAGAGGTTCTAGATCACTGTCCTTTCTTATTACTGAGTAATATTCCATTGTAAACATATACCAAATTTTAATAATCCACTAGCGGATTGACGGGCACTTGGGTTGTTTCCACATCCTTGCAATAGTGAATTGTGCTGCCATAAACATTTGGGTGCAGATGTCTTTATCACAGTGGAGTTGAACTCTTGAGTGATTTTAATTTGGTGTGTGTCTATTGTGCTGTTCAGTGTATAATGCAGTTCTGATTACTTCCTGTAGAGCAGGACTGATCTTCGCAAATTCCATCCATGATTGCTTGTCTGTGACAGTCTTTATTTCTCCCTCATAGATGAAGCTTAGTTTTGCCAGGTAAAGTATTCTAGGTTGACCATTATTCTGTTTTAGAAGATTTAGGATGGGTCTTCGGTCCCTTCTGGCTTATAAGGGATCATTTGAGAAATCTGCAGTGAGTCTGATAGATTTTCCTTTGTAGGTTATCTGTTGTTTTCATCTTACTGCTCAAAGGATTGCCCCTTTAATGTTTACTTTGGCCAGTCTGATCATTATGTGACTTGGTGATTGCCTCATCACATTGAGTGTCCCAAGGGTTCTGTGTGCTTCTTGTATCTGGATATCTATGTTTCTGGCCAGGCCAGGCATATTTTCAGTATTTCCAGTACAAGAAATAGATTTTCCAGCCCTTGTGTATTTTCTTCTTCTCTCTCCAGGATACCTGTAATTATTATATTTGATTTCTTTACTTAATCCCACATTTCTTGTATGTTCTGTTCTTGTCTCATGCTTTTGTGTTCTTTTTCTTCATCTGATTTGTTTAGCATATGGGCATTATCTTCAAGCTGTGAGATTCTTTCCTCTGCATGATCCATTCTATTTTTAAGGCTTTCCACTGTGTTTTGAAATTCCTTGAATGCCTCTTTAATTTCCTGATTTCAGGTTTTTTCATAATATTTCAATTTCTTTAGAAAAATTTTCATTCATTTCCTGTATTGTTCTTGTGGCTTCTATTTGGTTTCTATTTTCTCTTCAATTGCATTGAATTTCCTTACATTCCATATTTGGAATTCTTCCTCCATCAATTTAATAATTTCTTCTAAATTAGTATCTGATTTTCAGGGTCTCCTGATTTCTTTTGGGGGTGACTTTTCTCTCTACTCTTTCATATTCCCTGTGTTCTTTCTCTGGTTCTTTCTTGTCAGGGTAATTAATTGAGAAGTAGAAGTGCTAGGACTGGTTTGTGCCCTTTCACTTCAAGCCCCCAAGGGACGTTCCTTGATAGTGGTGTGAGGACATGCACTGGTCTTGTATTGACTTAGAGAAATTTTGGCAAATTGGGTTACCTCTGACCTGTTGTAGTCACCTCTTGCCAGTGGAGTTTAGTGAGTTTTGTCCCCCAGCTTAAGCTCCCACGCAGTGAATCACACCTGTGTGTATAACTCCACTGCCTCTAATAGCTTGAGATGGAGGGCACTGTGTTAAGCTATGGAGTTACCCTCTCTGTTGTTGGTTGTAGATTGCATGGAGGAGCCAGTAATTGAGGTAATCTGATGCCTCTGTGTTGGTCTCTGGTCCCTGGGTGAGAAGTATTAATGCCCCAATCTTTAGGAAGGTTCTTGCCATTCCCAAGGTCCGTATACCCCCTTAAAGTGGTCATAGGGGCAAGGTAGATCACAGATGCTGCCTACCAGCCTGGATGTGTGTGCTTCCATGGTTGCTTGTTCTGACGCTAGGGGGAGCCACTAATATGTTATTCAGGGTTCTTCCAAGATGCTTAGGAGGCTACTCCTGATGGGAGGGGTTACTTGGTGCATCTGCTGGAGTCTCTGGCCAGGATTTTCCTTCCCTGACCATGAACCCTACTATTGGCAGCAGCCCAGATGTAGAGAGCAGGCCCTAGATTTATGATCTTATTAGATGACCTAAGCCGGTTTGGCAGCTGAATCACTGGGCTGTGAATTATTGATCTGCGCCAAGGCCCTGCAGATTCACACCAGTCACACAGGGAAAGTGGCTTTTCTTTCTTCTCTGTACCTCCGGGGGCAGAGCCCACCACTCCTGGCATGAAAGCCGCTGTGCTAGGGGAAGGGTGATTCCTGAGACTGCCCATCGCCCCAGTGCCTGGGAATCCTGCAGGTGGTGGCCTCCCACCGCTGGGGAACTAGCTTTGTGGGGAAGCACCCAAAATTAGCCCATTGATACAGGCCCGGCTAGCCAAATCAATAGATCATGGAAGGGCAGAAGTTGTTGTGCCTGGTGGGAGAGTTCCCGCGCTGGAGCAGGGGTGCTGCCTGAAACCGTAGTGAGCCACAACATCCAGGTTGTGGACCCCAAAACTGGCAGCCACCCACCCACAGAGCGCTAGTGCTGGTGTGACTGTTCAGGAATTGTCAGGTGCTGCATCGGAGAGCTAAGTCAACAGGAGGCCCGCTGTCTCTTGTGTGTCACCCTCCCACAATATCACGCCTGTCTGGCAGGAGGTCTTGCTCTTTCTGACCCGCCTTGACTGCTGGCATAATCATCAGCAGTTTCCAGGGTAGAGGCCCCTTGTCAGTGTTCACCTCCTTTGTTCTGGACCCACTGACCACCAGAGGCAAGGTGCCTGTCTCCTAACTCCCTCGAGTGGTCACTCAGAACAGTCCCTCTCCAGACCAGTGCAGACCTAGCACAGAGCATTGGGGAGTTCCGGATGTTTCCCACTATTGTCCCCTCTCCACACAGCCTGCCATCTCGTGCCGCAATTTTGCAACGGCTTCAGGAATTTCCTGGTCTGTGTGGGTGTGGAGGTCAGTGGAGGAGCAGGACATTCTCCTGTGGGTCAGATCCCACTGCACTCACTGGCTGGGTAGGCGGGGGCATCCCAGGCTCTATTGTCTATTGTTTATCTCGCCCTCTCCAGACTTTGCAAGTGTATCTCCCATTCACCATCTTTTTCCTGTATTGTATGCCCGACACTGTTTCTCTGTAGTTTCACAATGCTGTTCTTGCAAGGGAGCGATCCACTCATGTGTAGCTATCCGAGGTCTTCACCTCTTTTTCTCCAATACCAACCACTGCTTCTCTCCACAAATGCTTCCCACAGGATGACTCCCTGCTTCTTGAGCTCCTGACTCTGTGGATCCTCAAGTGTCTTTCCTTCCTGTTCTTTCTCTGTAGAATGGCTTTTATTAAAAAGTTCATAAATAATAGATATTGACATGGATACAGAGAGAAAGAAATGCTTATATGCTGTTGGCGCAACTACAAATTAGTACAACCTCTATGAAAAACAGTGTGGAGATTTCTCAAAAACTGAAAGTAGACCTAACATTCAATCTAGCAATCCGATTACTGGGTATCTACCCAAAGTAAAAGAATTCATTTTACCAAAAGGACACGTGCACTTGAATGTTTATTGCAGCACAATGTACAATAGAAAAGATGTGGAATCAACCTAAGTGCTCATCAATTCATGAGTGGATTAACAAAATGTGGTGTGTGTGTGTATACACACACACACACAGGGTATGGAGATATATATATATATATATATATATATATAAAGTCTCCACGCCATGGAGTACTACTCAGCCATAATAAATGATGAATTAATGCTTTTTGCAGCAATTTGGAAGGAACTAGAGACCATTATCTTAAGCAAAGTATCTCAAGAATGGGCAAACAATACCACATGTACTGTCTAATAAATTGAAACTAACAGATGGGCACACAAGTTCACAGAGGAAAGTAAAAGTCATTGGAAATCAAGCAGGAGGGAGTGGGTGGAGCAGAAGGACAAAACCCCACCTAACATGTACAATGAACGCTATTCGGTGATGGGCACATTTATAGCCCTGACTCAAGCCAGGTATCAAAAACAAAATGGGGCTACAAATAAAGTAAGTTCTGTATTGTCTCAAAGTGTTAACCAAGCAAGTAAAGTCATTTAAGTATGGCCTGTTAATTAAATCATATTTGATTGCATCAGATGAAGGCTGTTTCTAGAGAAAATAAACTTAAGATTGATCCGTTCTGGCAGGAATAGTTGCTCAAAGAGTTGTGGATGTGAAACCATAAAAATAGTCAATAAGAAAATAATGCACATATTTCAAATGTTTGGTTATATTTTTTTGGCTTTTGATGAGTCAACAGACATTACCAATTTTTCTCAGAATAAGATTCTATGAATAGTCTATGCCAAGCAGCTCCAGGTGAAAATATTTTTAAAGAAGTGAAGAAAACACTTATTCAGTACAGCCTGAAGTGGAATATGCTAAGATATCTTACAACTGATGGTGGAAAAATTATGTGTGATGCAGAAAAAGAGTTAGTTTTCTTTTTTTTTTTTTAATTTCAGGGTATTATGAGGGTACTCACATTTTGGTTACACATTATGTCTTTGCCTCACCCAAGCAAGGGTTAAAGGCATGCCCTTCTCCCCTACAATGCTCCCCATGTCCTTTAGTTGTGGGATTACCACCCCATCTCCATAATCCCTGGAGAGTATATATAAAACTTCTGTTGGACAAAAATGGTGGAGTAAAGGTGACCTCCTGGATTCCTGCTCCAGGAGAAAGAGGTGTAGATCTCAGTCTGCCACAAATGAGTGGATGGCTCCCACACAAGAATGGCATTGTGAATCAACAGAGAAACAGCATGGGACACAGAATACAGGAAACAAAAAAGGGCAACATGAGATAGGATCACGAAATCTGGAGAGTGCGAGACAAACAATAGAGAGTAGAGTGTGGGATGGCTGTGCGCACCTTGCCAGCAAGTGCAGTGGGATGTGACCCATAGAAGAACGTCCTGCTTCCCCACTGACCTCCACACCCACTCAGACAGGGACCTTCCTGAATTTGGTGTAAGATGGTGGCAGGAGATGTTGGGCATTGTGGAGAAGACTATAGTGGGAAGCATCTTGAACTCCCCAGAGCTCTGTGCCAGGACTGCATGGAGCAGGGGAAGGACTGGTCTGAGCTACCGCTAGAGGGAGTTAGGAGAAGGTAACTTGCCTCTGGCACTCAGCGGGTCCAGATCAACAGAGGTGAACACTAAGTAGGGGACTCTAACCTGGAAACCACAGCGGGTGAATAGGCCCGCTCAGGGTGGGTCAGAAAGAGCAAGAGATCCTGTTCTCTAGCAATGGAAATTGACCAAATACAGAACACTACAATGACAGAAGAATAATTTCGAACATGGATTGTAAGAAAACTTGATGATATGCAAGAAAAAATGGATAACCAACACAAAGAAACCACAAAGAAATCCAGGACCTGGAAGAAAAATTCACCATAGAAATTGAAATATTAAAGAAAAATCAAAGCGAACTCCTGGAAATGAAGAATTTATTCAAGGACCTACAAAACACAGCAGAAAGACTCAAGAACAGGGTAGATCAAACAGATTGAATAACACCTTCCAATTAAATAAGTCAGTCACAGAGATAGAACAGAGAAATAAGAGAAGAGAGCAAAGCTTACAAGAAATGTGGGATTATGTGAAGAAGCTTAACGTGAGAGTTCTGGACACCCCTGAGGGTGAAGAAGAAAACACTCAAGGTTTGGATAAGCCATCTGAAGATATCCAGGTGCAAGAAGGAAGACACCACGACATGCAATCATCGGATTGACCAAAATATCCACTAAAGAGGCCCTTCTACGAGCTGTAAGGTGAAAGAAACAACTAACATACAACGAAAACCCCATCCTAATAATGCCAGACTTCTCAACTGAAACCTTACAAGCAAGAAGAGACTAGGGCCCCATTCTCATACTTCTTGTACCCAGCAAAACTAAGTTTTGTATACGAAGGAGAAATAAAGACACTCTCAGATAAGCAAAGGCCCAGGGAATTCACCAAGACAAGACCAGTCCTCCAAGAAGTACTCAAAACAGAGTTATACACGGATCAGCACAAGAAACGCTCATGAATGTAAAACCACTCAAAAGCTAAAGATCAAAGGCCAGATACCACAATGGCTCCAGAAAGAAAACAAAGTAACAAAGTTCAACGCAAGGGGATGAAGAGAAATTTGCCCACCTATCAGTTCTCTCAATAAATGTGAATGGCTTGAACTCTCCACTCAGGAGACACAGGCAGGCTGAATGGATAAAACAAATACAAGCCAAGTATCTACTGTCTTCAGGAAACACATCTAACCTGCAAGGATGCATTTAGACTCAAGGTAAAGGGGTGGAAATCAATATTTCAAGCAAACAGAAGCCAAAAGAAGGCTGTCATGGTGATTTTGATTTCAGATAACTTAGCCTTTAAATCAACAAAAGTAATGAAAGACAAAGAGGGTCACTATATTATGGTGAAGGGTACAGTTCAACAAGAAGACATAACAATTCTAAATATGTATGCACCCAACTTAGGTGCACCCAGATTCATAAAGCAAACTCTACTTCATCTAAACAAATTGATTAACAGCAACACCATAATAGCCGGAGATTTCAACACCCTGCTGACAGCACAGGACAGATCTTCCAAACAGAAAATTAACAAAGAAATAATGGACTTAAACAGAACTCTAGAACAAATGGGCCTCATTGACATTTACAGAACATTCTACCCCAAAAACACTAAATACACATTTTTCCCATCAGATCATGGGACATTCTCTAAGATTGACCATATCCTAGGTCACAAAGTATGTTCAAAATACTTTAAAGAATAGAAATTATATCATGCATCTTTTCACTTCAC
Organism: Indri indri; assembly: GCA_004363605.1. Taxonomy (NCBI): domain Eukaryota; kingdom Metazoa; phylum Chordata; class Mammalia; order Primates; family Indriidae; genus Indri; species Indri indri. The sequence goes on along the minus strand of RJWJ010014230.1, from coordinate 9,653 downwards.
ACTGGTATAAAATTAGAAATTAACCTTAATAGAAACTCTCATCTCTACACAAAGTCATGGAAACTAAACAATCTTCTACTGAATGATTATTTCACAAATGAGGAAATAAAGATGGAAATGAAAAGATTCTTTGAACTAAATGACAAAGGAGACACAAGTTATCAGAATTTGTGGGACACAGCTAAAGCAGTCCTGAGAGGAAAGTTTATTTCCATAAATGCCTATATCCAAAACACAGAAAGATCACAAGTAGGTAATCTAATGAATCATCTCAAAGAACTGGAAAAGGATGAACAGTCTGAACCCAAACCCAGCATAAGAAGTGAAATTAATAAGATCATATCAGAATTAAATGAAAAAGACAAAAAGAAAACTATACAGAAACCTAATAAAACAAAAAGTTGGTTCTTTGAGAAAATAAACAAAATTGACACGCCTTTGGCTAAACTAATGAAAAGCAGAAAAGAAAGAACTGTAATAAGCTCCATCAGGAATGAAAAAGGAGAAATTATAAGCAATGCCATGGAGATACAAAAATATCATCCATCAACACTATAAAAAACTTTATGCACATAAACTGGAAACTGTGGAGGAAATGGACAAATTTTTAGAAATGCACAGCCTCCCTAGGCTCAAGCAGGAAGAAATAGAATTCCTGAACAAACCAATATCAAGGACTGAAATTGAAACAGCAATAAATAACCTTTCTAAAAAGAAAAGTCCCAGACCAGATGGCTGCACACCCGAATTTTACCAGACCTACAAAGAAGAACTGGTGCCTATCCTGCAGAAATTATTCCACAATGTCAAGAAGCAAGGAATCCTTCCCAACACATTTTATGAACCCAAGGTAACCCTGAAACCAAAACCAGGAAAGGACACAACAAAAAAAGAAAACCACAGACCAATAACCCTTATGAATACAGGTGCAAAAATTCTCGATAAAACTCTAGCAAACCAAATTCAGGTGCTTATCAAAAAAATAATCCATCACAACCAAGTGGGCTTCATCCCAGAGATGCAGGGATGGTTCAACATATGCAAATCTATAAATGTAACTCACCACATAAATAGAAGCAAAAACAAAGACCATAAGATACTCTCAATAGACCTAGAAAAAGCATATGACAAAAATCAACACTCTATTATGATAAGAACGCCTAACGAAATAGGCATAGACGGGGCTTGCCTAAAAATGATACAAGCCATATATGACAAACCCACAGCCAACATCCTACTGAATGGGGAAAAATTGAAAGCATTCCCGCTTAGAACTGGAAGCAGACAAGGCTGCCCTCTCTCACCGCTCTGATTCAGCATAGTTTTGGAAGTCCTAGCCAGAGCAATCACACAAGAGAAGGAAATCAAGGGCATCCAAATGGGAACAGAAAAGGTCAAACTGTCTCTCTTTGCTGAAGATACGATCTTATACCTAGAAAACCCCAAAGACTCTGCCATGAGACTCCTGGAATTGATAAATAAATTCAGGAAAGTCTCAGGTTACAAAATCAATGTACAGAAACCAAGAGCATTCGTATATGCCTACGACAGTCATACTGAGAATCAAATCATAGACTCAATACCCTTCACAATAGCAACAAAGAAAATGAAGTATCTAGGAATATATTTACCTATGGAGGTAAAAGACCTCTACTGGGAGAACTATGAAACACTGAGGAAGGAAATAGCACAGGACATAAACAGGTGGGAAACCAGACTATGCTTATGGGTCTGCAGAATCAACATTGTTAAAATGTCTATACTACCCAAAGTGGTCTACAGATTACATGCAATCCCTATTAAAATACCAACATCATTTGCCACAGACATAGAAAAAATATTTTTTCACTTCATATGGAACCAGAGAAGACCCCATATAACAAAAGCAATATTAGGCAGCAAGAACAAAATGGGAGGCATCAATTTACCAGACTTCGAGCTATACCACAAGGCTACAGTAACTGAAGCAGCATGGTACTGGCACAAGAATGGGGACACAGACCAATGGAACAGAACTGAGAACCCAGATATAAAACCATCCTCATATAGCCATCTAATCTTTGACAAAGCAGACATAAACATACACTGGGGAAAAGAATCCTTATTCAATAAATGGTGCTGGGAAAACTGGATAGCCACATGTAGAAGACAGAAAAAGGATCCACACCTTTCACCTCTCACAGAAATCAACTCACGATGGATAACAGACTTAAATCTATGGCATGAATCTATAACAATTCTAAAAAAAAAGAAAACGTTGGAAATAGTCTTTTAGACATTGGCCTAGGCAAAGAATTTATGAAGAAGACCCCAAGGACAATCACAATAACAACAGAAATAAATAAATGGAAACTGAGGAAATTAAAAAGCTCTGCACAGCCAAAGAAACTATCGCAAGAGCTAACAGACAACCCACAAAATGGGAGAAAATATTCCCATGCAACACATCCAATACAGGGCTGCTAACCAGAATCTATTTAGAACTCAGGAAAATGAGCAAGAAAAAGTCAAACAACCCTATGAAAATGTGGAAGGGGGAAGAGGGGATAGATATATACATACATAATGAGTGCGATGCACACCATCTGGGGGATGGACACGCTTGAAGCTCTGAATTGGGGGGGAAGGGAAACATACGTAACCTAAACATCTGTACCCCCATAATATGCTGAAATTTAAAAAATAAAATAAAATAAAAGTGGGCAAAGGACATGAACAGAAACTTTTCAAAAGACACAATAATGGCCAAAAAACATATGAAAAAATGCTCAACATCTCTAATCATCAGGGAAATGCAACTCAAAACCATAATGAGATACCGCTTATCCCCAGTGTGAATGGCCTTTATCAAAAAGTCCCACAACAACAAATGTTGGCATGGGTGCGAGGAGATAGGAACACTCATACACTGTTGGTGGGACTGCAAACTAATATAAACTCTATGGAAAGCAATATGGAGATACCTTAAGGAGATACAAGTAGATAGACCACTTGATCCACCAATGCCTTTACTGGGCATCCACCCAAAAGAACAAAAGACATTCTATATAAAAGAAATCTGTGCTTTAATGTTTATAGCAACACAATTCTCAATTGCAAAAATGTGGAAACAACCCAAGTGCCCATCAATACATGAGTGAATTATTAAAATGTGGTATATTTTACCATGGAGTACTATTCAGCTACAGGAAAAAGTGGTGTGCTCGTTTTGGCAGCACATATACTAAAATTGGAACAATACCTAGAAGATTAGCATGGCCCCTGCACAAGGAGGACAAGCAAATTCTTGAAGCATTCCATATTTTTTCTCATACCAGCATTACACACGTAACAGCACACTAGACACCCTCCAAAGTAAAATCACTCAAGAGTTAAAGTGTACAACATGGTCTCCAAGATGGCTCAAGGAGTAAAGCAAAACAGTAGAAATTTACCTAACAATATGAATGGTAATCTACCTCAAATATCAATCCTCTCAATAAATGTGAATGGCTTGAATTGTCCTCTGAAGAGACATAGACTGGCAGAGTGGATAAAGATCCACAAGCCTAGGTTCTGCTGTCTTCAAGAAACACATCTAATCCACAAAGATACTTTCAGGCTCAACGTCAAGGGATGGAAAACAATCCTCCAGGCAAATGGAAATCAAAAGAAAGCAGGAGTAGCTATACTTATTTCAGACAACATAAACTTTAAAATAGCAAAAGCAAGAATGGACAAAGACGGCCACTATATACTGGTGAAAGGGTAAGCTCCAACAAGAAGACTTAACAATTCTTAATATTTATGTACCCAGCTCAGTGGCACCCAGATACATAAAGCAAACCCTGTGTGACCTAAATAGCATGAGAAGCAATAACGTCATAATAGCTGGGGACTTCAACACCCTACTGAACAAACTGGACAGATCTTCTAAACAGCAAATAAGTAGACAAATAGTGGACTTAAACAGAGGTCTAGAAAAAAGGGTTTGACAGACCTCTATGGAACATTCCACCCAAATAAAGCCAAATGTACATTCTTCTCATCAGCTCAGGGAACTTCTTCCAAAATTGATCACATATTAGGCCACAAATCAGACTTCAACAAATGTAAAAAAATAGAAATAATACTGTGTATCTTCTCAGATCATAGTGGCATAAAATTCAAGTTCAATTCCAACAGAAAAACACAGCACTTCACAAAATCATGGAAATTAAACAATTTATTGTTGAATGTCTATTGGGTAAAGGAGGAAACACAGAGAGAAATCAAAACATTCTTCAAACTTAATGATAACAGCGATACAAGTTATCAAAATCTGTGGGACTCAGCAAAAGGATTCTTGAGAGAAAACTAATAGCATTAAATGCTCACATCCAAAAAGCAGAAAGCTCAAATATCAACAATCTAACAAACGGTCTCAAGGAATTGGAAAAGGAAGATCAAATCAGTTCCAAACTAGTGCAACATCTATGGAAAGCAATATGGTGATAATGTAAAGAGATAAAAGTAGAATTACCATTTGATCCAGCAATCCCATTACTGGGCATCTACCTAAAAGAACAAAAGACACTCTATGAAAAAGACACCTGCACTCAAATATTTATAGCAGCACAATTCACAGTTGCAAAGATTTGGAAACAACCCAAGTGCCCATCAAGCCATGAGTGGATTAATAAAATATGGTATAGGTATACAATGGAATACTACTCAATTATAAGAAACAATGGTGATCTAGCACCTCTTATATTTTCCTGGATAGAGATTGAGCCCATCCTCTGAAGTGAGCTATCACAAGAATGGAAGAATAGGCAACACATGTATTCGCCATCAAACTGGCACTGACTTATCAACACTAAGGTGCCCACACAGTAGTAATATTCTTTGGAGGTAGGGGGGCTGGGGTGGGTAAACTCATAACTAATGGACACGGTGGGCATTGTAGGGCGGCAAAGGGCACGTCTCAAATCATGGTTGGGATGTGGCAAAGTCATAACTTGTAACCAAAATGTTTGTACCCCATAATTTCCTGAAATAAAAATATTAAAAAATAAAAAAAGAAACAATGGTGATATAGCACCTCTTGTATTACCCTGGATAGAGCTGGAACCCATTCTACTACAAGAAGTATCCCAAGAACAGAGAAATATGCATCACATGTACTCACCATCAAATTGGTTTTAACTGATCAACACCTAAGTGCCCATATAGGAATAACATTCATCGGGTGTCAGGCAGATGGGAGGGGGAGGAGGGGATGGGTATATACATACATAATGAGTGCGATGCACACTGTCTGGAAGATGGACATGCCTGAAACTGTGACTTGGGAGGGCAAGGGCAATATATGTAACCTAAACCTTTGTACCCCCATTATATGTTGTAATAAAAAAATTGTTAATTCAATGTGTTTAAAGGCTATGGTTATATTTCGAATTATTCATTAACTGGTGCTGTGCATAAAATACATAAATATACCATGTGTAATTGAACCAGTAGTGTCAACATTAAAGTCTATATACTTTTGTACATTGAGCAATAAGTCATTAAAGAGTTCTGTAAAATTTTGTCAAAAATAGAAAGTAAATTTCCTGCCTTGCTCTACCACACATCAGTTTGATTTTTAATGGTTCTAAAGTTCTACTGAAATTTTGTTAGCTCACATTTAAGAGTGAAATTTTTGTGAATGAAAAGAATTTCCCTCTACCACTATTATTGAACACTGAATGCATTTCAAAATTAACTGCCACTTCAGTTTTATAATATTGTATCAATTTTAACATAAAATGACAATGCAAAAAGATGCATATATGTCAAAATTATTCCTTGGGAAGGTTATTTCAACAACTAACTTTGTTTGAATCAAAAGTAATATCGGGTTCCTTTGCATACTTCTTCTGTTGTGAAAAGTTAAAACAAGAAGGAGTGACATCAGTAAGATGGTGAAATAGAAGATTCCCTGCCATCACTCTGTCAGGATAAGTACAACTAGAAACTATTCAATATAAGAATATAATGCTGAATTTATCAGAACTTAGTGGGCAGTGGAGACATCCCCAGGCCCACAGAATCAGGAGAAGCTACAACTGGTAAAAGGAATGGCCATTTTAGACTGTCCCACCACTGACCCCAAGTGGACATAATGCCACTCACAGAGATTTTCTTAGATCTAAGTTTTCTGAGGTAGGAGGAAAGAATTGGGGTTGAATGCTCAATTTCCCAAATAGCCTGGAAATCTTTGCAGACATTTAGAGTAAGTCCATCCAACAGCTACAGAATACACATTTTTCTCAACACTAAATGTAACATTTTACATGATAGACCATATGTTATGTCAGAAAACAAGTCTTAACAAATTTTAAATAATCGAACTCCTACAAAGTATGTTTCTGACAAGAGTGAAATAAAGCTAGAATTCAATAATTGAAGAAACATTGGAAACTAAACAAGTTTATGAAAATTAAAGAAAATATTCCTGAACAACAAATGGGTCAATGAAAACTTTTTAAAAAGAAAGTTATAAAGTTTTGAAACAATTAAAAATAGAAACAAAACATGCCAAAACCTATGGAATACAGTAAAAGCAGGCCCAAATTGGAAATTTATACAAATAAATGGCTACACTAAGGAAGTAGAAAGATCTTAAATAAGCAACCTAACATTAAACCTCAAGAAACTAGAAAAATAAGAACAAACAAAACACATGTGTAAAAGAAAAAAATAAGAGAATAGAGCAGAAATAAACAAAATAGAGAATAAAAACAATACAAACATTGACAAAAAATAATGAGATTGAAGTAGTAATAAACACTCTCCCAAAGCCACCGTTACCACCAATGCCTCTAGGGGACCCAAGCAGGGTCAAATGACCGTGTCTGCCCACCCGCAATGCCACTGAGAAGCAAGCTCTGCTGCCATAGCTGCCTGCCTCTGCTGCCACTGTGAAGAGGGACACATGCTGCCCCAAAACAAGCTTTCACAGGGCTTTGTGGAGTAGCCCGCTTCTCCAAACAAACATCCCTCAGCACCTGCTTGGACTTTGACAACCACAGGGGAAAATGTAGACACAGAAGATAAGCTGTGTTACAGGATCACAGTGCATCTGCCCCTCTCCTACCTGAGCAATCTTCCAGAGCAGGACTTAATCATGCTATCCAGGGATCTAGAATGTGGGTATTACATAACCTAGTCTAACACTACTGACACCTGAACACCCTCCCAGGGGTCTGATGTCCAGCAGAACCAAATTGCCAGCCAAACCGTAGTGGGTACCTACTGTCATGAATAAAAGGAAGTGTACCTCTCCCTCTCCACACTGAGCAAAAAGCTTTCCAAGAAAGGAGAACAAGTGCCAAAAAGTTACCTCTTTTAATCTAAGTGAAGATATTTCAGATGAGGAAAAAAACAGCATAAGAACACTGGAAATATAAAAACAAAAACAAAGCAAAACAAAAACCAGATTCTTTCAATACTCCCAAAAGATCACACTAGCTCTCCAGCAATGGACTTCAACCAAAAGGAAAATTTAAAAAGTAAGATGTGCAATTCAAAATATGGATCATAAGTAAGTTAAACAGGATCAATGAAAAAGTAAAAAAAAAAAAGAAGAACAACAAAAAGAAGCCCCAAAAATAATCCAGGTGATGAATGAAAAATTCAATAAAGAGGTAGATAGTTTTTTAAAAACTTAGGCAATTTCAAAATACGGTGGAAAGATTTAACAACAGACTAGACCAAGCAGAAGAAAGAACTTCAGAGCTTGAAGACAAGGCTCTAGAATTAACCTAGCTAGTCAAAAATCATAAAAAAGAATCAGGAAGGAAGAAAGTCTCTGAGAAATTTGAGATTATGAAAAATGCCCAAACAAAAGAATCATAGGGTTCTCTGAGGGAGAAGAAGACAAAGTAAAAGGCATGGAAAATCTATTTGAGGAAATAATTGTGGGAAGCTTCCTGGGTCTTGTTAGAGATTTAGACATATAAATACCAGAAGATCAATGAATTTGTAGAAGACTTATTGCAAATAGGACATTACCAAAGCACGTAAGCTTCAGTCTGGCCAACGACAAAGTGAAGGAGAAAATACTACAAGCTGAGCTGAAAGCATCAGGTAATTTACAAAGTAAAATTCATCACACTAACAGCAGACATCTCAGGAGAAGCCTTACAATGCAGAAGGGACTGGAGACTCATCTTCATTATTCTTAAACAGAATTATTGTAAACCAAGAATTTGGTGTCCTATAAAACTAAGTTTCAGCAATCCCATTACTAGGCATCTACCCCAAAGAACAAAGGACATTCTATAAAAAAGACATCTGCGCTCGAATGTTTACAGCAGCACAATTCACAATTGCAAAGATGTGGAAACAACCCAAGTGCCCATCAATAAATGAGTGGATTAATAAAATGTGGCATATGTATACGATGGAGTACTATTCAGCTACAAGAAACAATGGTAATATATCACCTCTTGTATTACCCTGGATAGAGCTGGAACCCATTCTACTAAGTGAAGTATCTCAAGAATGGAAAAATAAGCATCACATGTACTCACCATCAAATTGGTTTTAACTGATCAACACCTAAGTGCCCATATAGGAATAACATTCATCGGGTGTCAGGCAGATGGGAGGTGGGAGGAGGGGATGGGTATATACATACATAATGAGTGCGATGCTCACCATCTGGGGGATGGACACACTTAAAGCTCTGACTAGGGGCGGGTAAGGGCAATATATGTAACCTAAACATTTCTATCCCTATAATATGCTGAAATAAAAAAAAACTAAGTTTCACAAATAAAGGAGAAATAAATTCTTTCCTAGACAAGCAAACTCTAAGGAAATTTGTCACAACTAGACATGCCCTGCAGGAAACGCCCAAAAATGCTCTAAACAGAAAAAAAAATGTTGATACACACTAATGTAAAGCCACAGCTCCGATAAAAAAGTAACATAGGGAAAAATACAAAGCGAAAGGGTAACAACATGATTACGAGAACAGTATCTCAGTTATCAATACCAACATCGAATCTAAACTATCTAAATACCCCACTTAAAAGATATAGACTGAACAAATGGATTTAAAAAATTAAAACCAAAACATCTACTGTCTCCAAGAAACCCATTTAACTCATAAAGAGTGGCATAGACTCAAGATAGAAGGGTGGAAAAAATATTCCATGGAAATAGTAACCAAAAGGAAGTAGGGATAGCTATTTTTATATTGGACAAAATAGACTTTAAATCAACAACTGTGAAAAAATAAACAAAGGTGTTCATTATACAATGATAAAAGAATCAATTCACATTTTACTAATCCACTCATGTACTGATGGACACTTGGGTTGTTTCCACACCTTTGCAATTGTGAATTGCGCTGCTATAAACATTCGGGTGCAGGTGTCTTTTTCATAGAGCGACTTTTGTTCTTTGGGGTAGATGCCCAGTAATGGGATTGCTGGATCAAATTGTAATTCTACTTGCATCTCTTTAAGGTATCTCCATATGGCTTTCCACAGAGGTTGCACTAGTTTGCAGTCCCACCAGCAGTGTATGAGTGTTCCTATCTCTCCGCATCCATGCCAACATTTATTGTTTTGGGACTTTTTGATAAAGGCCAGTCTCACTGGAGAGAAGTGATATCTCATTGTGGTTTTGATTTGCATTTC
>RJWJ010014229.1:28197-38415 GCA_004363605.1 Indri indri | reverse complement strand
TTTTTTTTTTTTTTTTTTTTTTTTTTTTTTTTTTTTTTTTTTTTTTTTTTTTTTTTTTTTTTTTTTTTTTTTTTTTTTTTTTTTTTTTTTTTTTTTTTGTGTGTGTCAAAGACAGGATCTCACTGTGTTATGCAGGCTGGAGTACAGTGGCCTTATCATAGCTCACTGCAGCCTCAAACTCCTGGGCTCAAGTGACCCTCTCACCTCAGACTCCCAAAGCATTGATATTACAGGCATGCGCTACTGTGCCTGGCCTGTATCTGGCTTTTAAAATATAGCTTCTACTTCTCTGATGAGATTTTCTATTGTTTTATTCATTGCAATCATATTTTCTTTACTTCATTGAGTATAGTTATAATCGCTGCTAATCCAACATTTGGGTCATCATGGAGTTGGTTTCCATTGATTCTTTTTTTCTCTTCAGAATAACTCACATTTTTCTCATTTTTTGTATGTTGAATGATTTTGCATTTTATTCTGGACATTGTGAATAGTAGATGTGGATTCTGTCATACTCTTCCAAAGATTTATTTCGCTGGTGTTATTTTATTAGGCAATCGACCTGATTGCATTCAAAATGTAAACTTTGTTTTTTAGGTAGCAACTCAAATCTCAGTTCATTTCTTTTGTCTTTAGTTGGAGTTTGCCCCACAGATATGTGGTTCAGGAGTCACCAAAGAGATTTAGGCAGAATTTATACACAGAATTTGAAGCTCCCCCTTTCTGACTCCTTTTCTGCAATTCATTTCTCAATTTCCACTGGCTGCGTTTTCCCCAACACTGTCCATTCATTTTTCAGACCACATGGTTGTGATTTCCTGGTAGAGTTTTAGCTGCTTTCAGTAGCTGCTGACTGCACCTTGCTTTCAGGCTAAACACCGTAAAAAATGAGAAATTCATCATGTATTCACTCCTTTTTACAAGTTTTAACACTCCTCCAGAATCTACCTGTTTTTGTTCACTCTCTAGTTCCTTCAGATAGTTTACTTTTTATATTTTGTGAAAAGTTTATCACTGTTATCTGTAGGAGTATCAGTCTGATTGGACTTTACTTTGTCATACCACAATTGGAATCGAATTCCTTTCTTCTGAATTGCAGATACTTTATAAAAGTCCAGCAATTTCTGTCTTCTTCCTTAGGCAGTCAGCTTATGCTTGACAGTTGTTAGCTTACTGTAAAATATAAGTTGGAATGGATTCTTTAAGAGATTGAGGTGATCCATTTCTCAATCCTTCATTCCAAAATGAAGGGAAAAGTATAAATTGAAAAGTTTACTTATATTGAAAATCTGCATTACTAGTGTAGAGATGCTAAAGTCTCAAGGGAGTGAAAAGGCAGATGGAGCCAGGAGCAAACTCTGTAGCAAATTTTGTCTTTTTGCCAAAGGGTTTCTCTTCTGCATTTGAGATGGGATAACCTTGGCAGTGTCCCTGGTTTACCTGGTGGGGTGACCTATGCCAGATGTTATGTTGGAACTAAGCTTCGCCTATACTCAGTTCAGTATATGAAATAACTTTCTAACAATTAAAACTTGTCAAGCTCTTATAAATAGTGACTTCCCTATCTTTATAATCATCTAAGTGAGAGCTTGATGATCATCCATACTTTGTTACCATTACCTCTACTTTTATTGTGAAGGATGGTGGGAGAATAAATTACCACTAATATTTTCTCTCTGGTACACAGTAGGCACTCAATAGCCACAGGTTACATAAACAAATATTTGTTGAATTCATTGTATGAATTAATTAAAAGAGAGCTTTCCCTGGTGTGAGAAAGTACATTTTGCATTCTAAGGAGCAGGAATTAAAGAGTTAGGATAACTATCATTGTATGTCTTTAATTTAGATTATTTTGTTGAGAGGAAACATGGGTAGGATATCAGGATACTTTATAAGAAAAGCAATGATTTGACAATTAGTTAACATGAAACAATCAGCACATGAAACTGGCTACTATAATACTTGTTTTAAAATAATTTCAAATTATCCCTGTAAGAGAAATTTCAACCAAGGTGGGATGGCTCATGGCTGGCCCTCAGAACCTAGAAGGGTTTATATGTTCAACTTTGCATCTTTCTCTTGCTATTTCTTTATGTTCTTAAAGGAAAGGCTATCTGTTGGTTTGTCACATAATTTGAACATTCAAACTAGTATTCCTTTGCCTTCTAGTCTAGCTACCAAATGATTGTCCTAAACAGTACAAAAATGAATCTTATTTTCTACTGAGGAGGAATAGAGCAGTCTTGGGCTTCATAAGTCCTTAGTAATGACTGTGCTTCCTTGGTCATACTTGGGAAGCAGTGCGCTCTATTTAAAGCTGTCAGCGCAGACATATTGACTTTTCAAAATCATTTGTAATATAAGGTGAACTGGACACTAGAAGCTACCTGAAAGTTTTTAATTGCTCTAGAAATTTCGTCTAGTTTTGTCTCCAGTCATGGCTATTATCCAATTCACACCTCCCGACCCTGCCCTCACTTGTCAGGAGAATGAAGCAAGATTACATAATAGCACAATGGCACTCACATAGGAAGTGTCCATTGAGCATTTGAATGGAGCAATGAGAAATGATCTATTTTATTCATCAGATACCTAGAAACTAAAATTAAATAATTTTTTTTATCTCATTTAAAGTTCTGCAGACAGATGTTTGTAAACTTTGGTAGAAAAGTGATTGATAGTACTCTAAAATAATATTAGCTGCCATTTATTGCTCATTTTGATATATGTCAGGCTACTTCCTAAATCTTTTGTATGCATTATTTCACTGATACCTTACAATATCTTATGAGCTAGGTATTGTTATCCTCATTTTACAGAGAAGAAATTGAAGCATAGCAAGGTTGGGTAGTCGGCTCATGATCACTTTCTCAGGAAGCTATGGAGCTGGGATCCAAACCCCAGGGTGCTTGGCTCCAAGGCCTGAGCCCTTACCACTGATCAAACTGCCACAGGAAAGTAGCCATTACAGAAGAACAGCTGAGGAATTTAGAAACACTTTATATGATCATTTCAAATCTTGAAGGGAACTAAGGTGAAAATAGGATGATTAAAAAATGCAACTTTTGGTTTTGTATAAATTGTACATGAAACCTTGAGCATATGTCCTGCAAACTATCATAGGGAATATAGTTTCTCCCCCTTGTTCCTTCTTCTCAGATTGTTAGAGCTAATAATTAGTGGAAAAAGTGGTACCCCAGAAATGTTGACCAAGGAAGGAGCTGTTGACGGAAGAAAATTTGACCTACCTCACCTCCTCCCCCCATAATCTCTTTAACATCCCAGATCCAGCAAGGCCGCACAGTCCAAAGCATTCAAACTATTGCCTGCATGGGTTTCTGCTGATAGTTAAGGATTTAATTCTGCTATTTGTTGAGCAACTGCTATATTCGTTATCTTTTTTAAATTGTAGTAAGATACATATAATTTAAAATTTACCATTTTTATCATCTCAGAGTGTACAATTCAATGGCATTAATTATATTCACCATGTTGTATAACCATTCTGATTTCTAAAACCCTTTTATCATCCCAAACAGAAATTCTGTGCCCATTAACCAATAACTCCCCATTTTTCCCTTTTCCTAGTCCATGGTACTGTATGATGTACTCTCCATTTCTGTGAATTTGCCTATTCTGGATATTTCATATAATTGGAATCATACAATATTTGTCCTTTTGTGTTTAGCTTATTTCATTTAGCATAATGTTTTCAAAATTAATACATGTTGTAGCATAAACTAATATTACCCATGGTATATATATATATATACCACATTTATCCATTCATCTGTTGATGTCAGGGGTCAGCCCAATGCAAGGACTAAACCGAGGCTGAGAATAGTTAAGCTCTCTGCAGTTATGAATAGTGTACTGAAAATACTTTGTGTGTTGGCCTTTTGGATGGTTCTTGTGAGTCAGTGGGTTCAGCCTACACTCTGTCTCCTTTAGAAGCACAGAAGAGCTATCTTCTAAGACATCCGTACCTCTTCCCTCACCTCCCTATGTTTTTCCATTGGGAAGGAAGGTACCAGGGAGAGGAATAAATAGGTTACAACTTCTTCCTACTTCAGAATTTGCTGGATTAAAACAATGATGTTCATTTATTAGAGAATGGTCATCCTTTGGGAAGACTTACTCATACAAAAAAGCCAGTCCATCATCATCAACATCAGTAACAAGTATTAATGTGTTCTGAACAAGTGCCTGGTATTCCGAACCTATAGTTCTTGGATGGATTACAGGGGGTTCAAAGAAGCCTTTAAAATTATAAGCATAATGGTATGTGTTTATGCAAATTGGCTTTTTCTTCAGAGAGGGGCCCTGGCTTTTATGACTCTGAAAGAGGAATAGAATTTAAAACAGCTAAGGATTGCTGCTTTGGTTTCTTATTGGCATGCCTACTCCTCGCTATACCCGTAACCCTATCTTGAATCTCAGATCAGGGATGGTCCTTTTCTGATGTCCAGAGTCTCCTATTTCTGTTCTTCAGATCGACAGACTGGACCCTCTGGATGTTGAAAGCAGCTCATCTTGGGCCCCATGTCACCACAGCCTCTTAAGATACCATGCCTAGGGTGGCCAGACACACCCCTGATGGGACCACTGGTCCCATCCTTGGAGATGGGTCCCTGGAGATGGGACCACTCCTTCTACCTGCTGGCTTATTGTGAATCACCTCTGTGCTTTTATTTCTCTCTCTCAGGGTAATTTACTTTAACACACACATATTTATGGAGGTTTTCATAGTAGATTTTCCAATTGGAATTTTAACACACACTTGATAATGCCGAGAAAAGAATATTTGGCAAACTAATCTCGTCTTTAGTGTCAGAATGATAAACAACATTGAAGGTAGAAGACCTCTAGTCTGACATCTATATTATCTTATCACAGTCCCCTTGAAACTCTCCAGTGCTGAAAAATTTCTATCATCCTTGCAAATAGCTCATTCCAGTGTTGGACAATTTTGTTGGAAATATCTTTCAACAAACCCTAGGGTTGTTCTACTTCTTCCTCCATGTTGGCACCTGTTCCAATGATTAAACACAACTCTCAATTCAATTTACTTTAAGAGTTGTTCATGTTATGTCTTTGAGCCCCTTCATCTCACTCAACCTGAGAGGATCTATTTGTCTACAATTACAGAAAGTGTTTTTATCCTCACCTCACAAGTTTCTTGAAACGAGCCACATCCATTAAGTCTCCCTCCCCACATCAGCTGTACTATAACTTATGGGTGGGGGGCTCTAGATGCTGAAAGAGACATTGCTAATGTTATGTTTACACATTAGGCATATATCTGTGTATCTGCATATGTTTATATATGTTATGTTTATACACACACATGTCTTCACCATTTATTGTCTTAACTCTACTATTCCCATCACAGGGATGGTGGTGGGGAAAATAATGAACTTGTATTTTCTAGCCCCATAGATTATGATTTATATCAAGGTACCAGATGGTAATGTCTGTGCTTAGAGTTGATTAGGGGACCCTCAAAAGGATTGAAAGTGAACTGCCTCCTTTTCAGGCCAGTGGAGGCTTAGAATAGTTCATATAATTAAAGAAATAAGGAGTTATTATTTCACACACTTGTGGTTATTAAGTGATATTTATGGAGGTTTTCATAGCAGATTTTCTAATTGGAATTTTAACATGGTATCAAGGAGCTTGTCCATTTTAGGCATGTGTCTAAACAGTGATGATTTTTTTGAGATGGTAAATAATCTGTATTTTTGCAGCTCTTCCCAGTTTATGAACACATTATTTTTTATTTCTTGCAGTGATCTTAGAGCATAGGCAGGGATCATTACCCTTCATTTTACAGATGGAGAAACAGAGGCTCAGAGAGATCAGGGAACTTTCCTAAAGTCACAGGCTTGGTGAGCGGCACGTAGAGCTTCAGATTTCACGTCCTGGGTGGGATCTGCCACTACACACAGTGAGGTGTGGGGAACCAGGAATGGAACTTCTGGGCTGCCTTTTTCAACTGGTACCAGAGGGGTAGCTTGGAGGTGAGGAGTGCCAGAATCGCCCCTTTCGTGGCCTCCCATGTGAGAAATAGAATAGCTTTTTTATAATGAAAGTATAATTGACAAACAGGGAAAAGCAGACACTAAGTACACAGGTTGATCAGTTTTGACAAATGCAGACATTCATGTAACCCACATCCAATCAAGATGTGGGACATTTCCATCACTTCGTGTCCCGTTGCCATCAACTCCCCCCTACCCCACTCTTTTCTGCCAAATAAACTCTGTTCTGATTTCCATCCCATAGGCTTGGAGAACTGGCTTAAGATAGTTCTGGATCATTTGCAGGAAGGGCAGAAAAGCAGCAGTGACTTTGTCATCCCTTTTGGTTGCTGATATAGTTGGATATTTGTCCCCTCCAAATCCCATGTTGAAATTTGATTCCCAGTGCTGGAGGTGGGGCCTGGTGGGAAGTGTTTGGGTCATCAGGGCAGATCCCTCATGAATGGCTTGGTGCCTTTCTCTCAATAATGAGTGCGTGCCTGCTCTATTAGTTCAGGAGAGCACTGGTTATGAAAAAGAGCCCAGTACCTCCTCCTCTTCTCTTTCTTGCTCCCGCTTTCACCATGTGATGCCGGCTCCGCTTCCCCTTCCTCCAGGAATGGAGGCTTCCTGAAGCCCTCACCAGAAGCAGATGTCGGCACCATGTTTCTTGTTTAGCCTGCAGAACCATGAGCCAAATAAACCTCTTCTTTATAAATTACCCAGTCTCAGCTATTTCTTTTATAGCAATGCAAACAAACGAATGCAGTTGCCATGGTCAGCTTGGAACTTGTCTACTTGCGAGCCACTTGGATGAGTCTGCCAGCTGCCACCGAACAGAGTCTTTGTGACAACTTTCTCTGCATTAAGCAGGTAGTGAGGGACATTTAAGAGCCTTGAGACCTTGCCTGAGGCTCTTGTTGGCTTACACATAGCATACGACTGCAATGACGTTAGTGTTGACACAAAATAAGATGTCAGCTGCATCCCATTCTACCTCTGGGGGGATTTGGTATAAGCCCATAAACACCTATCTGAAGCTCCCCCTCAGGGCACAGACTCTCCCATGCACACAGGCCTGGGAAGACTGAGTCGTGCGTGCTCTAAAGCCCATTAGATCACTGCCTTCAATAGCAACACCCGCTACGCCCTTTTATTAGTGGTTACTCTATGGTGACTGTTAAGATGACCTGAGTATGGGGTCACCACCCTTTGGGGAAGGAAATAGATTTGGGAGATTGAACTGTCACCAGAAGGTGTCCAAGTAAGTGACTAGACTTAGAGTCAGGAGGTGATTCTAAGGAGAGAGGCGTGGCTACCCACTACTGTGTCCTATATCTGAGCCCCACTTCCCCATTTCTAGTCAGGGAATGTCTTTCAGGCAATGTTTTCTTTCTTTCTTTCTTTTTTTTTTTTTAAGAGATAGAGACAGAGTCTCTCTCTGTTGCCCAGGCTGGAGTGCAGTGGCTATTCTCAGGCACGAGCATAGCACACCGCAGCCTCCAACTCCTGGGCTCAAGTGATTTTCTCACCTCAGTGGATGGAAGCAATTTCTTTGGAAAATGTCCCCTACACTCTTCTTGGTCATGCCAGTGAAGCGCAGGGGTGGGAACCAGCTCACCTTCACATTCCTGGCCATGAAGGAGAGAATGGGTCCAGGCAATAACTTGTTTTCATTTGTGGTCGCTTATCTTTCATCTCCAACTGGCAAGCTAGAATGGAGTTGGCACTCTAGCGACAACAGCAGGGAGTCACAGCCTTTTCATAAATGTGTGCAGAAATGAGGCATGAGCAGGTACAGGATACAAAGACTCAGGTGGGGTACAAGAATTTCATGATTAAAAAAGGTTCCAGATTCTTCTGTTCTCTTTGCCAACAGATAGTCAATTTTCCCAGTTGCTTCTCTTTTGCCCTCGTCTTATTCAAAACTGCACAAATTCAAAGAACCCCACTTCATCTAGATAAAAAGATAAAAAGAAAAGACACTCAATCAAGATTCTGCTTGATTAACATCTTGGGAGAAAGCTAATATGCGTTCAGGGATGAAAATAAATGGCTCTGAGCCTGGACTGTGGTCATAAACCTGACCTTGTCACTGCCTAAGCGAGGAAGGCAATGGAAGGGATTACAGCTCTCATTCCAGTGTGATTGCAATTGTACCCTTAACAGGACATGGCGATGTTTTTTGGTATTCAATTAGGTTTTGCTATGCGTGCGTGCATGCACTCACACACTCACGCAGAGCTGGAATTGAAATCATCTCAAGTGAGAATTCTTGTGATGCATTTAAGGGGCCTGCCTTTGACAGGTTGCTACCTAGTTATGGACTAAAATCTCACCAGGCACCCCCATAGCTTATCGCCTGTCATTTCAAAACAAAGACATCCTGCTTCCCCTCTCTGTGTCACATCTCATTGACTCATTCTCGGCAGACTCTTACTTTCATTACATGCTTGGTGCCACCTCCCTCACTTTCATCAGATGAAAACTTGAAAAAAAAAAAAAAAGAAGAAAGAAAAAAACCCATTCCATGTTTTGACTTGGACTCTAGGTGTTGTTATTCTCTCAGTCCATCTTGGAAAAAAAAAAAGCCCACCCCACGAGGGGGCAGGCCTGCTTTCCTGTCTTCTGCAGACACACAGTCTCTGAAGTGCGTGAAGAAGAGAGGAAGAGACAATTAACACTCAGCACCAATCTGCATTTCCTTTTTAGCTGCCATTTACACGCTGCTCAGGTTTTGAAAACCAGCATTTCATGCTACTCCCCAGAGAGCCAGCACCAGCTTCAGCAGGATCCATCTGCACAGCAGTCACATTGCTGAAATCTTCAGCCAACCCAGAATTCATTTATTTATTTTTTGAAAAAAAAAAAAAAAAAAAAAAAGCCGAGAGAGAGGAAGCGAGAGAGTGCGAGGGAGCGAGCGAGCAAGCGGGGTGAAAAGAATGGATTAGAATCTAGTAATATTTAACGCGCACCCTGGACCGAGCCCTGCGCTGGGCCAGGCAGGGGTGAATCCGTGGAGTTTTTCTTTGATCATCTCCTAGATTAGCGTGAGCAGCGGGCGGATGAGTGGGAGCCGAGTGACAACAGGGATGACAGGCGGTGCGGTGCGAGGCAGGAAGGACACACTCCATAAGTTTCGGCTGCTCACCAGCCTGTGTGTCAGCACGCGCCTGCTGATGGGGAACCGTACTGGGAAGTCACTGCTGGTGTGGGACAAGTTACGAGATGCTTCTAGAGGGGGGAGATGTGTGTCCTCCACTCCTCAGGTCTGGCCAACTTGCTTTATTTCCTCCAGCCCCCAAAGGGTTTGAGCATTGAAGCATAATAGCGTTGCTAACCTTTGTTATTTTATCATTATTATTTTTTAAACGGAATTCACCACCACAGGAGGTCACAGAGTCAATAGTCACAGCTGGCTTTTAAAAAGGGGTTGAGTCATTTTGTGATTGGTAAAACAGAGACTCAGCCTGAGAGGAGGGCAATCATGTTTCCTGCTTCAAGGCATCAGTCCGATCACTACAGGGGTCAGAAAGAAGTGTTTTTCTCATGCAAGTCCTGGCCTAGGTGAATGCCAAAAAAAAAAAAAAAAAAAAGTTAGTCTTTTTGGTTTGTTTTTGTTTTTAAAAGAGAGCAGGGCTGAAAAGCCTCACTTCAATAGACTGATGAGTGGTCTGATTCTATCTAGCTGTGCCTGCTCGGATGGCAGTTTTGACGATAGTGGTGCTTGGTGCTGCAGACATATTAACCAATGAAGCAGTGCCAGACAGTGCTCCTTGCATGGGCATAGATCTACCCATGGATGGGCACAGGTGTGTTCAGGTAAGGAAAATACCTTAGGGCAGGTGTAGGAGGTTGGGTGAGCACATGGCAGTTGGAATAGAATTCAGTGAGTTAAAAAAGAAGACTCAAAAGTAGCCGCTCATGGTCTATGGATGTGGTTACGCATCGAGTTAAACCATGTCCTTTCAGGATACAGAGGTGGTTTGCAGCTCTCACAGTAACACAGATGTGTAACTCGGTTTCTCAGCCTATCAGAGAGGGGCCAAAATAGGGTGATGATAAACAGCTTTTGTTTTTCTGGCCCTTCCCTACTAGGTGGAACCTCCAACCCTTCAAATTCTCAAATCCTTCTTAGAGTCCCTGGTGATAAGGTTGTTCCTCTTCTATTGTTCTGATTTTTTTTTTTTTTTTT
>RJWJ010014229.1:0-28097 GCA_004363605.1 Indri indri | reverse complement strand
AGCCTATTGTTCTGATTTAACAACATTGGAGTCACACTGCCTGGGTTCAAATCCCAAACTCACTCATTCATTCATTTGATATACATTTAAAAGGAGTGTCCATTATGAACCTGACATTGTTCTAGATGCTGAAGAAAGAGCAGTCCAAGTTCTCATGTAATTTAGGTTCTAGTGAAGGGACACAAATATAAATAAATAAACAGGTAAATATGTAATATTCCAGATAGAGATAAATGCTATGGAGGAAACAAAAGCCTACTTGTGATGTGTTTAAGAAAAGATAAGAAGAATTGGAGAGAGCAAGGATAACCATTTTAAGAAGTTTGCTGTAAGTGGGGAAGAAATGGAGTAGTCTGATTTAGAAGTGGGATCCAAGGAAATTTTTTGCTTCTGTTGTTGTCTGTGGTTTTGATTGGAGAATTAACATCATATTTGCATACTGATTCAGTAGAGAAGGAAAATGGATGACTCTAAAACAATGTCCTTGGGTTGCGTGTGTGGATGGGATCTAGTGCAAAGTGGAGGGGTAGCTTTAGATGGACAGCGGACAGCTCATCCATGGCAACAGCAGGGCAGGTAAACGCATGGACATAAATGCAGAAAGATGGGTAGATGTGATGGTAGAAACTCATGCAAATTCGTTTGCTGATTGCTCCGATTTTCTCAGTGAAATAGGAAGCAAAGTTATCAGCTGAGAGTGAAGGGGAAAAGAAGATGCTGGAGATTTGAAGAGTGAGAGGAAGATGTGAAATAGTCCTGGAAAAGTGAGCTGAGCCGACAAGGGAAACACAGTAGGCTGCCAGGCACACGAAGGGCCCACTTGAGGCTCGTGATAATGACTTTAAAGGGAGAGTAGTAGGCGTGGTGGTTTTCCTCAGTCATGCTTAGCTATGCAGGTGCAGGCAGGGAGAGGTGGAGAGTTGGCTTTACCTAGGCTCGGGGTTTTGTGGGCTGAGCATGAGGGAGGGAGAGAGGGTGAGGCTGTGGGAGGTGTACACAGTGAGTAAAGGCAATGGCCCATGGGATCTAAACTGGGAGAGGACACAGGAGATAATGAAGGGGGTGAAGGACAATGAAAAGGTGCCAGGAGCAATGGCTTGTAGGTCCCGGTGTGGCCTGAGCATTGCTGGAGTTGGGAGTCTAGAGAAGGCGAGCTGGAAAGAGAGAGGGCAGCGGTCAGAGAGGGAGACGGCGGAACCGAGAGTGCTGCAGTCGCAGTTGCTGGTGTCGACTAGGCGGGGGCGTGAGCTTGGGGGGGCTAGCTGAGGTGGAGCAAAAGCAAAACCACTGAGGAAGAGGAGAGGAAATGATCTGGGGACAGCACTTTGGCAGGAGCACCTCCCTGCAGGGCCCGTACCTCTCCGGGGCCACCGTTCATGTTGTGTTACTATTTTTCATGTTGTATTTTATGGGAGCCCAACTCCATGAAGTCTAGATGGATGTTGAGAACACCACGAATTGCAACAGAAGTAGCTTTGGGAGGGATCCGACTAAACTGATATCCTTACGGACTGTGTGGGAGGGAGGCAGAGGTCAGGAGACAACTGTATTAAGGACCAGGGAGGGACCTGGCTGAGACACAGTGAGGGGCGGGAAGAGGTAGCCCAGCTCGCCCCCCCGCCCAGGGGCTCCAGGGGCATGGAAGCAAAGACATTTGAGCAGTTGCAGATGCTCCCTTTGTTAATTATGTGACTCTGGGAACATCCTTTAACCTCCCTGCGCCTCAGTTTTCCCAATGTAAAATGGAGATAATCATCGTACCTCCCTCACAGGGCTGTTCTGAGGACTCAGTGAGATGATGCCTGGAATGTGCTTCCGCAGTACCTGGGCCAGAGTGAGTGCATGCGTGTATTTAATTGAAGCAGCTTCATCAGCTATCTAGGTCGCCAAGCCCCGGTATTTTTGGAGGGACAGAATAAGCCCTTGGCAGGTGCCGAGGCGCTTCTCCAGGAGGGTGAGCGCAGATGCCGACTCAGCCCGCGGGGCGGGGTTCAGAGGGGACGCCGAGGAAAGCAGGCCCACAGCTGAGATGAGCAATTCAACGTTAGCAAGCTGAGAGGTTTGTCAGGAGAAACGGGAGTAAAACATGTTTCCAATCAGAGCCAGGAGGAGGGTTGCCTGGAGGCACTATCGGTAATTGATGTGCGTCTGACAATAATTAGAAACAATTTCTGGGGACTTACAGGGTAGAGTCACCTAGTGATATTATTTACCACAGAGAGTAGTGTCTGGAGTGAAAATGGATGTTATTGTTTTCTGAGAACACATTAGAAGGTGACTTCATGGTGAATAGATTTTTCAAGATATTTGACATTCACTGACTTTCTATTTAGCTCCTCTTAGTCACAGAGGCTATTACCGTAATGACAATACCTGGATTTATCTCTGTTAATGGCAGAAGACACAGGAGAGAAAAATCCTCCCTGTGTGGGCCTCTGACTCGCGAATGTGACAGCTTTGCCTCCCCAGGCCGCTTAGAGACCTGAGGATTCTGGATGCACAGGAGGCCCAGGGCACAGCTTCAGCCTCACCCCAATGCAAGAGAGACTCACCCACAAAGAGACTGGGTTAACACAAATGGTGTTGCCTTTTTAAAATGGAAGCTTTATTTTGTCCCTCACTTGGGATTAAGTGAGATAATGTACATAACATACTTAGCACAGAGCCTGGCACACAGTGAGCGCTCAGAAAGTATTGACTCATAGATTATTATTGTCTTAGGTTCTTCTGATAAGACTTAGGGGGCCTTCCATATTCGGCATGCTCCAAGCCCTGGGGATGGGCTGAGGGTTGGGGGAGAATCAGTGGCATTACTGGACCTCAGTGCTAGTGGGCTGTATTCCCCTGGGGAGGCCCGAGGTTCAGTGGCTTGAGGTTTTCCTTGAATTGGCTTCTCTTTGGGTATAAGGCTGAAGGCAAGACGCCAGATGTCAGCTCACGTGCAAGGGTACTACATAGGGGTTTGAAGTCAAAGCTTTATAGATCAGACAATACCCATTTGCCTTCTACCCCTTCTGCACTGGGAGTCAAGTAGGAACTGAGGTGGGGCCCAGGGAAGGAGTGTGGAGTGTGGCATCTATAATTATTATCTAGTGACAGCTCCATAACCCCATGTTCCAGCCCAGTTCAATAAGATGGGAAACAATATTAAAGGCTCGTTGAAGTCTAAGTCCTACAGCTGGTTCCCATAAGGGCTGTTATTGGCATTTTGAGGGGGACAATTCTTCACTGGGTGAGACTGTCCCAAGCAGTGCAGGATATAGAACACTTGTGACCTCTGACTGCTAATTGTCACATTTCATAACTTCCCCAGGCTGGGAACCTCTGTATGAGTGACAGCATGCCTGGCGTGTCCTTGGTGCACACAGACCTCTGTGCAAATACACCTGCACACCAGCCACCTGGCCTCAGCTGGGTCACTTCCCCATCCCGGGCTGAGAATGGGAGCTGCTGGCAGAGCGATCTCCAGGGACTGAATGAGTATTTAAAGATTGCAGATCCTGGCTGTCCCCTCCTTGGAGATGTGACCCTCTGTGAAAGGGCTGTGTTAGTCACACTACCTCCAGCCATGCGTGAGTGTCCCCGTTCATCACATGCCACCAGCAGGGGTGATTTACTCTGAAGCTAATGAAACTTTAAGATGTAGAGCCTCTTCCAAGGCTGAAACTTGATAGAATTCCCGAATTTGAAAAAATCCTAAAATTTTATATGACATTACCAGTAATGCCTCATCTGAGAAGTTTGGCTATGGAATGATATTAAGAATCGCTACAAATTGTTACAAGTGTGTGCCAGACACTATATACCAGGTGTTTCAACCGTTCTGTGAGTTCATTTTCTTCAATACCCCTATTTAATAATTGAGGAAATTGAGGTGCAGAGAGGTCAAATGTCTTGCCTGAGACCACACAGCCAACAGGATTAAGAGTCTGGATTTGAACTTTCTGATTCCAAAACCCCACCTGCTCCGTATGCAGGTACACAGCCTCTCAGGCAGGGGGAATAGTTGATACACAGAGATGCTAGGTCAAGTAGAGGTCTAGAGAGTGGGACATCTGGGGCTTGTCTGACCACACAGGGCAAAGGAGGACCACAGGGTCACTGAGGAGAGGGCCACAGGGCAAAGAGTGTGAGCTGGCTAAGGAGGAAATCCCTCCGGGAGGGGCGGCATAGGTCTGGAGAAAAGTTGAAGAGTTTGACCAGGAAGCTTCAAGTGGTCTGTTTTTAACAGCAGCTCAATCTGGAAGTTACTCTTCCCGGAAAAAAAAAAAAAAAAGTGACGTTCCCCTCCTCTTTGCTGACTAGAGGACACAGAGCCCTCAGAGTCAGAAGTTATGGAGCAGAGGTGCAGGGCCGGGAGAGCAGACAGAGAAACCGGCAGCAAGAATTTCGAGATCTGTACTGGGGGAGCACCCATTTGAGGAAAGTTGTTGGTAACGATTTGGTATTCGAAGTACATTTTGCGCAAGTGTAGGTGTTGAGAATGTACATTTTCAAAAAATAGTCAATAAAATGAAGTCACATATACAAGAAAGAGACACCCAATGTGAACTGATGTGGGCAAGAGCAGCGCCACCCAACAGAGAGTTAAAGGATGTCGCAGGAGGAGAATTCCAGAAGGGCCAGACAGAGATGTATTTTCTTACCCACAACAGTAGAAGGTGCTTCTCCAGTTTCTCAGTGAGGAAGAGTTTGAAATGTATAGGAGAAGCCCCTATATATGACTTATTCAGTCTTGTGTATAATTATGCTTAAATAAGCTATTAATATTTGTAGTTTTCATCACAATGTAGACTTATCAACAACCGTCTTTTTTTGCCATCATAATGAATTAAAGATCCCCAGGTAATTTGACAATTAGCAAAATGGAAAACACATGTGTCTTCTGTGCTACTTGTTGGAATGTATCTTACAGAACTATTAGCATGAATACATAAAGATATATGGACAAAGATATTTATTATAGCACTTGAATAAATTATAGTTTAGCAGGCAGTGGATTACTATCAATCATTAAACAAGATTTGAATAGATGTTATATTAAGTGAAAAAAGCAATGTGCAAAATAATTTTATTGTGCAATATGCAGTCATTATTATTTTAAAAACACTGTAGGTGTACACAGACACCTACACATAATTGTGTAAACATTAGAGAGAAAACGTCTAGAAGGACACAGGATACCTTTGAGAGCTGAAATTAGACATAAGAAAGGATTTTCACTTTTTACTTTACATCCTACCGCAAAGGTAGAAGTGGTAGGATTGTGGGTGATTTTTATTTTCTTTTTATGCCTTTTTTGTATTTTCCCACATTTCCTATAAGGAACCTGTGTTGCTTTTATGATCAAGCTTCATTTCTGCCTGGGAAGCAGCACCATGGAAAGGCTGAGCTTATGAATTCTGAAGTCAGAATACCTGGGTTCACATCCCAGCTCTGCAGCCGTGCGGTCATTAGTGACTGCGGATGAATGACTCACTTTTGTGTGCCCAAGATTCCTCATTTGTCACACACAGATAATGACAGTGCGTAGTCTATGAGGCTGTCGGGGGGATTGTGTGGGACCCTTTGTGTAAAGGTGTGGTCAGGGTTTAGGACACATTGGCCATTATCATTGGATGTGGAAAGGTCAAGCTCAAGGGCACAGGTAGACAGGTTGATGTTGAGCGAAAGGCTGTGCTTTCCTGTCCTCCTCTGAGATCATAGAGAAAGGACCCAACTGGAGGCAGAAACAAGCTGATGTAAAAAACATGCAAGTAGTGGTGGGACTTGCTCAGATTGCTTTTCCTTTCTCAGTAGAGCAGGGGCGACAGCCACAGGGAAAAGGTCCAGAATGCTCTTTGTTCTGGTTCCCGCCCACCTATCTTGTGGTCCAGCAACTGCTTTCTTCCTTCCTCCTACGGGCTTCCTCCTGTCTGATTTTCTGGGAGTAGAGTCCCAGTGTGTAAGCAGAGGGCCTGTCCTCACCCCTCTCCTCTGAGGGACAGGGGCCAACGGAGCCCACTCTTTTCCCCACATTCTTCAATCCCCTTAGCAAATCCTGGCCAGGCTGGACCTGTTACAGACTCCTGTCAGCTTTCCCCATTGATTCCAAGGCTTGGACAAATGATCAGACACCAGGAGTTGGGTTCTGCCCACAGAGGAAATTGGTTTCTCAGAATTTACTGTTTGGCTCTAATCCCGTGGTCGCTGAAGATGATTCATGGCCCCATTTGTGATTTCTTTTCAGATAACTCGTAGGCCAGACAATCCAGCGTGTTTGAAAGTCACAGTGGGCAACTCAGGGCCTCAGCATGTTTAGGCCCTTTGACTTGATCGGTTAATATACCAGAAAAGGCCCAAAGTAACTGAAAATGGTCACCTGGTGGCCACATGAGGACAACTATACGCTGAAAAACAACTGAGCATTGTGGGAGCTCCATGTCTGAAAGCAGCCCTCCCTCTTGCCAGGTTAGGCGGCAGCTATGTCAGTCTGCCTCTTAAGATCACTCACAGCTCAAAGAATTCAGGTACAGACACACACACATTGTCACTAAGACATTTCATGGTCTGGTGGGGGTCATTGTAGCCAGCCTCACCTCCCATCAGTTTCCCTTGCCCTCACCTCTGCCCCCTGCCCTCTGTCCCCCAAGCCATCATGGAAGACTTGCTCATATCTGTCTCTGGAAGCCAGCACGTGCTTTCTCATGGGCAGTGATTTTATGTGCTTTTCTGCTCAGCTAATTCTAAGGCATTCTGAATGATCCAATTCAACTATAATATGCTCTGTAAAGTCTTTCTAGAGCCTTCTATGCAGAGCTTATTATCTTTACCTAGGTCCTTCCTAACACTGTTCATATTTCTCTCTTTTATTTTCTTTTTTCTTTTACTATTTTGTTTGTTATTTTATTATCTATACTTATTTCTCTTATTGTGGTTTATTATATAGTTGATCAGTAGTCCTCAAACTTCAGTGGGCATAAGGATTTAAAAGCAATAGCAATGAGAATCTATTAAACTTATGATGTCCAGGCCTAGGGTTGGGAAAACAGAGGAACACTAAATAGACTGGGTCTCAGCATCTTACGTTATTGTGTTTCCTACCGAAGATGAAACCTCCAATTTGGTAGCTCTACCATAGAAGCTGGAAATCAGTATGTATTATTTAATTATAATTCTGGGTGATTCTGATTCAGGTGGTTAGAGACACTCCTTGGGTTAGAGTGTAGTAGACTCAGCTTGTATGAGTGTAATGACTGTCATTTATAACATTGCTGTGGCATAAATTTGAGTCTAAGTGCTTTGAGCCTGGTGTATGAGAACCAGTCAGTTAGCTAGTGAGTGAAGCTAACTCACCATCTAAGACCTTCATCTCAATGATAGTTGTGATTCTCTATTAGTCTTTGAATAAATGATGTAGCAGTTCCTAAACCAGTACAGGGATTTGATTCTGCAGGATGTTAATAGGTGAGCCACAGAAAAAGTTAAACAAAGCTACATATGTTTTCTTAATGTAGTATTTTTCAGAGCCTACAAAAAGTAATCACACTGTGACTCTCTATGAGGAGCCTATTGTAGACATTTTCTGTTTTATAAAGTTGGTGTGTGAAATACACAGGTTTTGAACCAAAAGACTTGAGTTCAAACCCACTTCTGTGCTTGTTACCTACCTACTTATCTGGGCTAAGGTTTCCATTTCTCATTTCTCATTAATGCTGGCCCTCTCTAGGTCACAGAACTGCAGTGAGACTCAGGTGAATGAAATACATGTAAATGCTTTATAAACTTTAAAGTTCTGAACAGATGTTAATTTTGCAATACATGGGAAAATGTGTTAGGTGCTATAATTGCAGAATAAAGAAAGTACTATTGGGCAACAGAGGAGGGAGAAATAAATTAATTTTGACTGGGATAATTAATTTATAGCTAGCAGTTGAATGAAATGCCAAAAGCAAACAAACATACACAGGTGTTCAGGATTGTTTTTCTGACACCATTTGCTATTCATTTGTGTGTTACTTGCTATGAGCAGGAACATGGGTGCAAACTGGAGATCTGTGAATGCCAATCTTCAAGAGAAGGAGCTGCCAAGGAGGACTTTGATATGGTCAAAGAATTCTATTTTGGATTTCAGAAATCTCATATAATTATACCTTAAGAGATGATATTGAGATATATTCAATTCTAAGCACAAGAAAATCATAACATGGGGAAAGGGCTTTGTAGAGGTTACACAATAACTTACCTTTATAGCATTTTGATATTCCCCAAAGGAAGCATGAGATTATGGAATTTTTATGTGATTTATCAATTCCAGAATAGTCTATTTGTTCAAGCAGTAGACTTTTGGCAATTCTCTTTCTCCTTGTGGTAGAGTTTTATTGATTGGCTGAAGATTTAGTCAAAGGTGCTAAGGAAAGACTGGGATTTAGCAAGAAACACCACAGTTATACATTTATGTATTCATTAAGAAATTGTAGAACTATTTGTTAAACACTTAATTGCATAGTACTAAGCACTAGGAAGTCAATACTCTATAAAATAGGCCCTGATCTCACCCTCATGTAGACACATTCTAGTGGAAGTTACAGAAAGCGAATAGGAGTTGTATACAGAGTGCTATGAAGCCATTAAGAGGAGTAACTATTTATGTCTGATGCAATTGGTAAAAGCAGCTTACAACTTTGCTTTATGGCCCTAGAAGTAAGGATAATGAGGAGTTCCTTGGGAGAGTCCATAAGCTGACTCATGGGAAAAATAAGAGGGGAAGTGCAAAGTCAGTAAATAAGGAAAGCAAAAGAGGCAATTAGAGGCAGCAATCTAAGGACTGGCCTCTGTGTGAACAGACTCCCTTCCTGGGAATGATCCTTTAGCCTGGTGTCACCGAAAGCTGGATATGAGTTTGCTGTGAGGTGCGGTGTCTTAAGGGTACTGCCCAGAGACCAATCCTCACAGACAAGAAATGACCTGGGCCTGGAATAAGCTCTCCAGGCAGAATGGGCAAGTCTATGCCTAGTGCCCCAAAGTTCTACTGTTCACTATAGGGCTTGTAATAATATTTGTGGAAACTTCATACAACAGAAACCACTCTCGCTAGTTTAAGCAGAAGAGGATTTATTACCAGATATTAAATGACTATAAAATTATTTGAGGGGCTGGAAGAACTGGCTCTAGGATGAGCTTCTAAGAACTCCCAGCCCCCACAGTTGTACAACCTCATTCATAATCAGGAAAGTTGCAGTTCTGCTGCAGGAGGTTACTGAATTAGGAAGCTGCTGACTGCAGAGTGTGCTGCCTCTGCCTCAGTCCATGCCAGCAAATGGGTATGTGCTCTCTGTCTCCCTCATCCCTTAATTCAGTTCTGAATTCAAGTCTCCTTTGAGTGTATTTGAGAGTCTTTCTAGAAACCTCGCTGCAAGGGAGTTTAGGAAACATAGTTTTTGGCCTTCTGGCTTCTTCTACACAGGGAAACACACTACGAGGAGGTTAGAATAAATTTGAAGCAAGCCAATCACAGTATCTGCCACAGGTCCATATCCTTTCTGGAATCTAACCAGATTTGAAGCCCAAAGACCATACCCCATCCCTAGTCTTTAATTAATACCTTGACAGGCTTGGGGATGGATTATTGGATCCTGCTGGCCCTAGACGGTGGGGGACTTGGGGGAATTTGGGGACTTCTTCAAAGGTTGTGGGAGCTGGAGAAGGACAGCCATGAGGTTGACAAGGACGTGGTGGGGAGGGCCAGGCAACCAGCAGAGAGTATTAGGAGAGCAGCTGGGATGTGAGAAGAGAGCTGGAGGTGCAGAGTGTAGACAGGCAGGTAAATCTCAGTGCTCAGGAAAGCAGTTGAAGTTTCAAGAGCAAGAACTCAGGAATGGCCACTTGGTTATCCCAATTTATTCTGCTGGAAGTCATGACGTTGGCCTATTGCAATAATAGATTAATCAGGAGGGCCCATACATACCACTCAGTATCTTCCTGGCCCCTGGTCACTGGTCAATTTTAGCCTCAAGCTTTCCTGAGAGATACAGATCACTCAATGTGATTACTTCGCTGAGCAGCTTTCTTCTGAGGTAGGCCTTGCCTGTGTCTTCTCTGGCGAGATGAGGAATGAGACCTACCTGCTGGCTGAGGTCTGAACCAGATCCTGAGCCAATCATGGCAGAGGCAGAAGGTGAAAAAATTCCAGCCTCATCATTCAGGAGGATACAAAATTAAAACTAGATGTCAACAGACCTGGTATACGGACCACCGCAGATTCATTTCTTTCTTCATTTACTTAACTGCATTTACTGAGCCCCTGCCATGCAGCAGGAACACGTGTGCTCTGCCCAGGTGGGGGAATGGTGAGCAGTCTGATAGATGAGACTCCCTCAGGTGGAGAAACGAGGGCAGGGCCGGTCAGGCAGTGAGAACAGGATGGACACAAGCCCTGGGGCTGAAATAGAAGTGCAGTGTGGCTAGAGGGGTGGGCAGGGCCTGGATAGGGAGGGCCCTGTTGGCCCATTATGGACTTTCGCCTTTCTCCTAAGTGTAAAGGGAAGCCATTGAGAAGGGTTTTAGGCAGGAGGATGGACACAGTGAGAACAGTGTTTGAGCAACTGCTCTGGCCATTTTTAAAGCATCCTGTTGTTGCTTGAAATATCGATAGGATGTGGGGAAGGGAGTGGGGGGGACGTGCAAAAGTGGATGCAAAGAGGTCAATTAGCAAGCTTTTGCCATAGTAGTGGAGACAAGAAATGACACTAACTCAAACAGGGAGTGGTGGCAGTAAAGAAGAGAAAGGGACAGGACTGAGATAGAGGAAGGAGAAGCAAACATGATAAAGAAGAACAGTTTTGTTTTTTTCTCTCTACTCAACTCACTTCAAATTCTACTTTCGCTTTTAGACTTGGTTTTCATTTTTATTTTTTTTTAACTTATATCCTGGTATAAGAAAATCAGAGGGAATAGATTTAAGAAAATTCACATTATGAATATGCTGACATACAACCCATGCCAAAGACTTTGAAGTGGTTTAAAATCTGTCTTATATATAGTGCCACAGTTGAGAGCATGGATTTTGCAGAGTATTGGCTATGTGAGCTTGGGCAAGTGATTTCACCTTTCTAGGCCACAGATTCACTATCTAGAAAATGGGGGTGATAATAGTACTTAACTTGATGGGTTTCTCTGAGAGTCATATGCAGTAATACATATAAAACAGGCACAGAGCCTGGCATAATGAAAATGCTCAATGAACCTTAACTAGGGTTGTTATTCGTAGCGTGTAGTTGACCATCCGCTGTACAGTTGGTGGATGATGCTGAGGCCTTCAGAGCCACCACTGAGCCTTGCACAAGCAGTTATTCCAGGACAGATTTATACACAGATTGCGTGGACCCTGAAAAGATGGATCTACATTTTGAATTTGATTCTGCCTGTTTTCTCCCAAAGCCAGCTTCTGCCTCTGGGATTGTGCAGAACTTGTTGGAGAAGCACTGCATGGTGGGAAGGAGAGGGAGGAGGGGAGGAGAAGTGGCCTGAAGAAGGGGAAGACTTGAAGTGGAACACAGGGTAATTTTGGTAGTAGTTTGATTGTGGCTCATTTTTTTATACAGCTCTGATTTGTTTTCTTATTCCTCATTCATCTGTTGAACGAATGCTTGAATGTGCCAAGCGCTACCACAGGTACTGGGGATACAGCAGTGAAAAAAGTTCCAGCTTCCACGGAGCTTAAATTTTGGTGGGGTTATCTCTCTTGTCAGCAAAACTTAACTTTCCTGGAATTCTTAGCTGGCCAAAGCTTCTTCCTCCATGGTAAGAATCAACTGGGCATGTTGCCTGTCCTACAGCCATGTTGAAAAGAAAGCCCTGTTGTGTGGAGTTTGGAGCTACTCCTTTTGGGGAGGATTTAGTTTGTATTTTATCACGGAGGGGAAAAACAGAGAGGTTAATAGCCCCGATAAGATCTCCTCCCATTTAGTCCTCAAAACATCCATATGAGTAATGTATTGTTATCCCAGATGAAGAATCTGAGGCTAAAAGATAAAAGGATTTTCCCAAATAGAGGTGGGACTCAAGATTTGGACTTCACCTCCCATGTTTTATTTCTCTCTGTTATAAATTGGGATTTTTTTCCCCAACTGCAAACAAGGGAATGTAATGGCATTAGCCCAGTTGGCAGTGGGCTTGATGTTGGTGGTTAGAATGTCTGGTTAATAGATTTTCTATTGAGTACCCTTTCAGATAGATTGACCTTCATGAATTCTTTGAGGCTTCGAATCAAGGTGCATCCCTTCAGGGAGGATTTGTGTTTGCCCCTACCAGGCACCTGGAAGAACTATACAGCCCAGAATATTGCGAATTCACAGCATGGGATTTCTCGGCTCAAATAAGTAATGGGAATTCTATCCTTAAATCCAATGATAGTGCCTCACTGTTATGAATTTCTCAGGAGAAATTTATCCTTCCCAGCATCCCAAAGTAAGACAGACATTTATATTTACCGCACTCCCTTTGAGGGGCCTATTAAGCACTAACCTAGCTTAGTGGTTCACAAATGCCAGTCCATGGACCAGTGATGGTCTATGACAAAGTTGTCACCAATCTCAGCATAATGTGGAATGAATTAAAGTAAATTTAATTTAAAGGGTGCTTCTCTTATGTCTTTCTAACTTTCCATTATGGAATGATGGTAGAGTCAGAGGTATTTTTTGTTTGTTTGTTTGGTTTTACCTTATTTTGGTTATTGTTATTTTGCAAAATAAAAAGTTGGCAAGTCTATGTCAGTCGGTTCTTTGTGGTTAAAATTTACCATTTGGTTTAATTCAAAAGGCTAGGAAAACTTGATATAGCTAACAAAATGAAAAATAGAAGCTCTGTTTCTGGCAATATGAATACTGGATATTAAAAAAAATCCTTCTGGTGCAAAACAACTAAAAAAGAAAGTAAAATTGGAAAAAAATTATATATTTTAAAAAATGCATAGTTTTATTGGCAAGAAAGGGTAATTTTTAGAGGCCAAAAATGACAAGAAAGCACAAATACAGGGAAAGAAGTATTTGGGAGAGAGGAGACAAATCTCAGGTTCTAAGCAAGGTGGGAAATAGGATCAAACACTCTTGCCTAGAGCTGCTTCTCCTAAAAGGTGACATCCTCAGTGAAAAAAGGAAATAGGAAAAAAGTGCCCCCAAAGGGAGTGCAGTAAACATAAATATCTGCCTTACCCTTGGGATGCTGGGAAGGATAAATTTCTCCTGAGAAATTCATAACAGTGAGGCACTCTCACTGAATTTAAGGATTGAATTCCCATGACTTACATGAGCCGAGAAATCCCATGCTGTGAATTCAAAATATCCTGGGCTGGGTAGTTCTTCCAGGTGCCTGGTAGGGGCAAACACAAATCCTCCCTGAAGGCATGCACCTTGATTCCAAGCCTCAAAGAATTCCGAAGATAAAATTTCAATTAACGTTAGCTCAAAAATAAAAATCACAAAACAAATGAGAAAACAAGATGTCACGGGAGGAAATCAAAAGAAGCATTAAGAAGCAGAATCAGAGCAGTGAAAACTTCAGATATTAGAAATGTTGAATACAAAATATAAAATAAAAGAAGTATTGAAAGTATAAGAAATTATCAAGCTGATTTTTTTTTAAAAGAACCAATTAGAACTTGTAGAAATAAAAAATATAAGCACTGGCATTTAAAAGTTTCAGTTACACAGGTGAAAAGAGAGTTAATGAACTGGAAGATAGATATGAAGTAATTACTCAAACGCACGGAGGAACAAAGAAATTGGAAATACGGAAGGAAGTTAACAGAAAGGAAAGATAAAAAGAGAAGGCACAATGTACATCTACAGAAAGTAATAATAGAAATAATGAGGGAGATGCATATCAGAAGTTGTAATGTATGAAAATTTTCCAGAATTGAGGAAATAGAGGAATCCTCAGATTTTGAAATCCTTATGAGTATCAAGCAGGATAAATTATTAATAGAAAACCACACCTAGACACACCATATTGAAATTATAGAATATCAAAGATAAATAGATCCTAAAAGGACCTACACAGAGAGAAGAAAACTTACCTATAAAGGAATGATAAACTGATAGCTTACTTCTCAGCAGCAGCAATGGAAATTAAAGGAGAGATATACATTCAAAATCCTTCATTAAAAAATATTTAATAAGCCAAATGTAATATCAAAGAATTACAGCTCCAAAATGCCTGTGTTTTATTAAAGAAAATACCTTTTCACCTGTGACCGGAATGAATTGCCCCACAAACTTGGAATTTAAATATGGACACTTTTCCCCAATTTTTCCAGTTAAGACCATGAATGCTCGCAGGTCCCACAGGCCCCTGTACCACGAAGCTCAGCCTCATCTTCTCAGAGTAACCATGCACCATGATTGAATTGTCTCAGAACACTGGACACATACGCCAAAGTGGGTTGGACTTCTTCTAATGTCAGACATAGAGGGAAATGGAATTGTGTCAGTTTATACCACCCAGGGAAGCTACTTTTTCCTGCCATGCATATTGCAGTTGAATTTTGCCCTGAAAAATTCCATGGATTATTTGTTTACTACAAGCGCACTCTGACAAATGCAGATCATTCCATAGTCACAGGGAGACCCCACGTGGGGTCTCTTAAATTATAACTTTCTTGAGTGACAATCATAACCTCCCAGGAAGCAGTGGATCACATCAACCCCCATCACTACCCTCAGAGGAAGAATCACTATCCCTGTGTCTCAGGGTGGCCACCTGCCTTCAACAAGTGGAGGCAGGGTTTTAAAACCACAGGAAATGCCAAAGGTCTTATATTCATCTCTCTTAGGGCAATGAAGCCTGCTTAGTCTACACTTACACGAGAGACTACTCAATGACTCTCACAGAAAAGAGATTTCAAAGTGACATTTTCTCTTCCTAAGCCAATAAGGTCTTCTCACTCACAGTCCACTTTCAGGAACTGACACCAAATGGGCAGAATCTACTTATATCAAGACACAGCCACCAACTTCTCTTGCTAATAAAGAGAAGAAAACTCACAACATCAATCTGGTAGGGCAACTCTTTTTGGGCCAACTAAGTACAACTAAAATGCCTGAACAGAGTTTTACCTGTGAGTTACAGATTTGCTTGTATGAAAATTACATTTCTTATTCATTTCTAAACAGAGAACATATTTCTGATGGTATATGATTCCTGAATGAAACGCTGCTAACAAATATTCACATACTTTGTGAAGGAGAATATAGGCGAATTTTAAGGTATCATCTGTAGATATCAAACATGTTTTCCTTACTGGAAAATAGGTCTGACTGCTTGGCATGAATATTACGTTGGGAAAAAAAGCATCTAATTTCTCTTCATTTGGAAGACAAACATGTATCACCAAGTCTGAAAGTAAACCCAAATAACCAGACCAAATTCATTCAGGAGCAAAATTTTAAAAACTGCCGAGGCCAGCAAATGTGTATGTGTATGTACACAAAATGCATTGACATTAACAGAAATCAAGGTGCTTTCCTTGTGATCAGCTCCAAGGACATGGAAACCTGATACCTCAAATCTAACAACTTGCAAAAGGGCATTTATAAGTTACCAGGAATTTAAAGGAAATAAATGTTCATTGAAGAGTAGCTTATATTGAACTTTCATTTTTACATTCATTCTTCTACATATATGTTGGCTTATCATTTTTAAACTACCTTATCATTTATTAAATGTGACCAAGTAGCTCTGGATCCTTGGTCTCAGTTATTTTTTTAAGGCATAGTAAGACCAGGACTTTAAAAATCCTATAAAGTTTATGATTTTTAAGAAATAACTTAATAAGTCACTTTTATCCCAATAAAGCCATCTTTATTAAAATATTTAAACATTTATTGCAAAAACAATACGTGCTCTTTATTTTTAAAAACGTAAACAATACTGAAGTATATAAAGTAAAAACTGAACATTCCCTGCAGCTCTGCTTTATCCTATTCCCAGTACAAAGCCACTGTTAAGAGTTTTAGGCTTAACCTTCTAGATCTAGCTTTACTTCCTGAATCTTGTTCTTTTACCTAACACTGTATCTTAGAGATGTTTTAATAACAGTACATACCAAAGTACCTTGTTGTTCCACAGTATTTCATAGAACAGACGTACCATAATTTATTTTCCTACTGATGGACTTAAGATTGTTTTCAATGTTTCATATATAAAAGCAAAACTGCAGTGATTATTCTTTGCATACACATCTCTGCATATTTCTAAGAACATTTCTCACAATTTCTAGAAACTGAATTAACATGTCAAAGGATCCATGTTTCATATTTTAATACATTATATTCATTAAATTTTTTTCTTTCTAGTTAGATTAAGTAAACTGTGTTTTGTTTTGTTTGTTTTAGCTCTAGTTTAACTCCTAGAAAACTGATCCATGGTCTTAGAGAACTCCTTCTATAGAAGGCCAAAGAAGCTGAGAAAACACAGAGCAAATAACCAAGGCTCGCCTGAGAAAGCAACACAGCTACACCATCATCCTCATGTCCCTGAGAAAATGAATAGAACAAACAAGTAGATCAAGGTCAAAGAAAAAATAAGAATTCTGGGTGTTCAAAACCACATCAAGAAAGAGATTTTTTAAAAAATTAAAGCCTTAAATAGTCTTAAATGATAGAGTAAAATGTGCCCATTTGTATGTGAATACTTATGTGCATAGATATACTTTCATGTGGCAGCATTTTTATATTCTAATTTCATACAATTTCAAGTATTTTATGACTTAAGCTTTCACATTTCTCACAAAGACATATTCCTCAAGAACAGAAACAATGTTTTAGAGCAAAGAATGCGTTCAATAAATCTTTACAGAAGACAAGTCTCCTGTCATTAGGAGTGAACATACATAAAGAACAAATAATGAAGCAAGGCCTGTTTACCCTTCAGACATCCCCAAAATAAAGAACCAAAATCAAAATTTTATAGGCTTGGCTTTCAGAGAAATCTGACAGAAGCTGTGTGTGAATGTCTTTTTCTCTTCTACAGCTCCATTCCTACTTGTTCTGTTTCGGTTTTTTTTTTTTTTTTTTTTTAATATTCCTGAGATGGCTTAATGATGTAACCTATGGAGAAAGTTGTGACTGGAGGTTCTTTTTAGTGCACAGTAACTAATAGGTCTCTCTCCTGGATAAATTCTCAGATGCCGAGGAAGATATTTCCTGTGGCCAAAAGGTTTTCCTCGCTAGTTTTAGTCAAAATGTCTTTTCCCAGAGTAGTTCTCTGAAGTCAACTGAGGTGACCCACTTGCAAAAGTCCTTCCCACATATGTCATAGAGTTTGGTATGAATTCCTCAATGCTGAATGAGGGAAGAGCTGCAGGTCAAGGCTTTCGGACACACTACATTCAGAGCGCTTCTCTTTAGTGTAAAGCTCCCATGTGTCAAAGGAAAGAAAAACTGTCACAAAAGGATTTCCAACATCTTTTGCACTCAAAGGTTTTTTCCTCTGGTGTGGATCTTACTATGGCGGACAAAAGCAGAATGGCAGGCAAAGGCCTTTCTACATTCAAGGCACTCAAATGGCTTCTCTCCAGTGTGACTCTTTGCGTGCCGAGTGAGGGAGTAGCTGTAGGAAAAACCCTTCCCACAGTCTTTACACTCGTAGGGCTTTCCTGCAGTGTGGGTCATACAATGGCGGAAAAAAACAGAGTGGTAGGTGAACGTCTTCCCACATTGACTGCACTTGTAGGGCTTCTCTCCAGTGTGAATCCTCATGTGTCGGGTTAAGGAAGAGTTGTAGTGAAAGGCTCTCCCACATTCTTTGCACCCAAAGGGTTTTTCTCCAGTGTGGGTCATATGATGCTGGACAAAAACAGAGTGGTAGTTGAAGGTCTTTCCGCATTCACTGCACTCATAGGGCTTCTGTCCAGTGTGAATCCGGTGGTGGTACCTGAGGTGCGACCTACGGTTGAAGGCCTTCCCACACTCCATGCACTTAAAGGGCCTCTCCCCAGTGTGAATCCTCACGTGTCGAATGAAGTCTACCTTCTCACCAAAGGCTTTCCCACACTCCTGGCATTCATAAGGCTTCACTCCAGTGTGAATGCGCTGATGTCGAACAAGGCGGCAGTTCTTGCTAAACTCTTTCCCACATTCCTTGCACTTATAGAGGGTCTTCCCTTCAGGAACCAAGGTGTCGTTACTTGGTCCCTGTGAGTCGCATTCATGGAGTGTATCTCCTGCCGAGACTTGCTCCTGTAAAACCCCTGAGCACGGACTACCATTTGTCCCCAACATGCTGCGTTCAGGGCTCATCTTCCTAAGGAGGATCTCCTTGTGCGAGACGGTAACTGGCCCCAAGTCCCCTTCCCGCATTTCCAACCAGTCTTCCCGATCCCTCACTCACCCCAACCTGGAGGGCCCTTTGGTCTCTCTTCTCTGCCTTTTACCAGTGCTTCCCAGCAGATCAACTCTGGTGTGCGCGCCCCAGTCACCAGGAGTCTGCAGATCTCTGGTGTCTTCTCTCAGCACAAGGTCCTCCCGGCTGCCCCCACTCCTTCAGGTGAAGGCCACGAACTCGTCCTACGCCGCTGCCTGCGATACCGCCGCCTCCGATGCCGCCGGGGCGGAGCAAGGGGAGGCGTCCACGTGGCACTAGCATCCGCGTGCGCAGAGAGCGCCGCCGACTGCAGCCACCAGAGAGCACTGTGCACAGCCGCCGCAGCGGAACTGTAAGTCGCCGGGGTTTCGGTTTCACGTTTTTATTTCTGGGAGTTTAACCTTCAGTTATTCTGGAAGGAAGTTCACGCCGGTTGTGTCAGGCAGAGCCTTCGACCTTGCACACAGACATGTATGTCAACATGCATGCAAGGAATTCGGTCATGTAGGGTGTGCAGAGGGTGTCCTACTTACTTATGGCTTATTTTAAACGCTGACCCACACTTACGTGTACGCAGGGCCTGGGTATTAGAATCAGTTCAGTCTAAATACTGAGTGTGGAGAAAACGTGGACATTCAGGATCTCTTTTACGGTGCTGATGATTCTGTAATTAGTAAAGCCACTTTGAAAAAGTTTGGCTCCATCTCCTAAAGGTCTTTCCAAAACAAAGCTTCCTCGCATGTGTACTAGGAAATATGTCCCAGAATATTCACAACAGCAAACACCCGAAGAGTGTCCAGGAAAGAGGATGGCTTCTCCGCAAAATGCAACATTATTCAGCAACCCGGGAGTGCGCTAGTCCCCTACCGCCTCCCGGGGAAGCAGAGATGCATCACAATTTAGGTTGCAGAATCCTCAAAAATTAAGGGTCCAGCAGTGCTGCGTTGCTCCAGAACTGGTGAGGAGGGGAAGCCATCATGTGGAGGATGGTGATGATGGTTTGATCTTTGAGCAAGACCTGATCCACTGCCCTCTCCTGCCCAAAATGGAGTTGTTATTAAAGTGAAGAGAGGCTCTTGGAACTAGGGAATGAGAGGCAAATTTGAAGGTTTTGGTGAGTCCTGGGAAGAAGAGGGTTGATAGTCATTTGACACACTAAGTGCTGGGACCTCCACCCCTCTTTGCTCTTCCTAACCCCTGTTTAGAATATTCCTCTCTGAGAATTGAATCAGCTCGAGAAGAGACCCCAAAATACTGACTTTGCAGTTCTCCCAGTGAGATGTCTTGGAAGATCGACTTTCAGCAAATACTTACATTTTATTTTATTTTTCTGTCTTC
This sequence comes from Indri indri, assembly GCA_004363605.1. NCBI lineage: Eukaryota > Metazoa > Chordata > Mammalia > Primates > Indriidae > Indri > Indri indri. The sequence continues at coordinate 8,420 of RJWJ010014229.1, read as the reverse complement.
TGTGCTGGCCAGAACCTCCATCTACTATATTGAAGAGAAGGGGTGATCTCAGATGCCCTTTTTATTTTCCTGATTTTAAAAAATCCTAATATTTCATAACTGAGAATGTGTATAGTATGGATTTTTGTTGGTATCGCCTGCTTGGTTACTTTCATGATGCATATAAATATTAGGGTCAGTCAGAGAAATAAAAGACCCGACAGACATGCCAAAGTGGAAAATCCAACAGAGTTTTCTCACCCAGAGTATTTGGAGCAAGTCAGTCACAATACAAGGCAGAGTGCTCAGCTGTGTTTTCCAGACAGTAAGACTCTCCCCAGCATGGGAGGCAAGGGAGGACAGCAATGAGTTAGGTAGCTTTGCATGAGCTGATCTGAATAGGTTCTGAACTGTCATGCCGGGGACAGGTGTCCCCGTCAAACTCAAGATGCCACACATTTGATGGCAAAGTGCTCTCCAGTCGCGGTTTTCAAAGCGTGGTCCCTGGTCTCAATTGTATTCATTTTTAAGAGTTAAAGAAATGCTGACCACTAAATACCTGCAACATAACCATAATAATGTGGGCAATTACAAAATGGTTAGCTTTGTTTCTTGGAAATGTCTATTTTTCTTTTCTTTAATGAATTTGTCTTGAAGCATATGGTTTTAATGATATATAGCAGCTTCTAAAATGATAAATAATTTCTGTTATTTGAGCTGTCAGTAGAGATGGTTGTAAGTAACCTGAATACCTCAGCAGAAAGTTGGTACAGATTAGGTCACATCAATAGATATATCCAGACTCTGTTATCTGGGAGTTCTCAGGGGGCTTCACACAAGGGCTCCTGTGTCAGCCTGGGCTACTGTGGGTGACTTAACCAATGTGATTGTAGACTGTCACCTGCAATTTTTGGTTCTTGGACACACCCATGGGCAGGGTACCCACCACCATTCTTCTGCCTGCCTTTAGCACTGTAGTTCAAGCATGAACTTCTGTAATACTAGACCAAGCTGTGAGTTTAATAAGAGTCTGCTTAAGGTTGGGGATTGCAGAGGGACTTCCACACAGAGAATAACTTACAGCTGGCATAAGATATGGCTTCTCTTGGAGTACTAGTCCCCAGCCAATTCTCCTCGCCTCCATAGGACTGCCTTCTGCTCACAGGCCATCCTCCTCTCCATCCTTAAGGAAGAGGCCAGGTTTTCTCCCCACCCCAAAACACCTCACATGTGCCTCGATTTGATGTCTAGGCTCCAGTCGAGGCTCAGAGAGAGGAAGGAATTTCATTTTTAAACCCAATTCAGGCCTGTCTTCTCCATTTTATGTTTCCGTCTTTTACCTTTAAAGATGACCAATCAGTGTAGTATCTTCTTCCCTTAATGGAGACTCCATCCCCATTCACACCACTGTGGCCTTACCCTGTGACTGCAATGGTACATCCTTTTAAAACACAATAGTGCCACATTTCTACAAGATATACATACTTACTGTTAGGGGCTGTATTGTGCCCCCCAAAAGATGTTGAAGTCCTAATCCCCAGTTACCTGAGAATGTGACTTTATTTGGAAATAGAGTCTTTGCAGATGATTTAGTTAAGATGAAATCTTTAGGGCAGGCTCTAATCCAATATGACTATGTTCTTATAAAAAAAGTTTCAGAAAAAAAGAGAAAGCTCCTTTTGTTGAAAAGAATGATTATGCTGGGGAAAGAATAGTGTTTTCAACGAATGGGGATGGAACAACTGGATCCATATGCAAAAGAAAGATCTTGAATCCTTAGTTCACACTATACACAAAAATTAACTCAAAATGGATCATAGACCTAAATGTAAGAGCTAAAACTATGAAACTCTTAGCAGAAAACATAGAAGTTAATATCTGTGATCTCGACTTAGGTAAGGGCTTCTTAGATATGACATCAAAAGCATGAACAACAAAAGAAAAATAGATCAACTGGGATTCATCAAAATAAAAAACTTTTGTGTTTCAAAAGATACCATTCATTAATAAAGTGAAAGGACAACCCACAGAACAGTAGAAAATATTTGCAAATTATATATTTGATAAGGGATTTGCTTCTAGAATATGTAAATTATTCTCACAACTCAATAATTAAAAGACAAAAACCCCACTTAAGTATGGGCCAAGTATTTGAATGGATGTTTCTCCAAAAGATACATACAAATGGCCAAGAAGCACATTAAAAGATGCTCAACTCATTAGTCATTAGGGAACTGTAAATCAAAACCACAATGAGATACCACTTCACACCTACCTGGATGACTAAAATAAGAAAGACAATAAGGAACATTGGTGAGGATTGGTGGAGAAATTGGGAACCTCATAGTCTTATTAAACTCACAGCTGGGTCTAATACTAGAGAAAGAGTCATATGTTGCTGGTGGGAATGTAAAGTGATGCATCCACTTTGGAAGACAGTCTAGCAGTTTCTTGAAAATTTAAACATAGAGTTACTATAGATTAGAACACAGAAATTTTGCTCCCAGAGAAAGTAGGATTTGACTCCCAAGAGAAATGAAAACATATGTTCACACACAACTTTGTGTACAAATGTTCATAGTAGCATGATTCATAACAGCAAAAAAATGGAAGCAACCCAAATGTCTGTTGACGATAAATGGATAAACAAATGTGGTACATCCATACAATGGAATATTACTCAGGCATGAAGAATGAAGTACTGAAACTTGCTACGACATGGATGAACTTTGAAAACATGTTATGTGAAAAAAGCTACTCACAAAAGGGCACATATCGTATGATTCCATTTATATGAATTGTACAGAATAGGTAAATCTACACACCGTAGAAAGTAGGGCTCAGGGTAGGAGGCAGGGATGGGAATTGACTGCTAATGGGTATGCTTTTTCTTTCTGGGTGAGGAAAATGTTCTAGAATTGGGTTGTAGTAATGGTTTGGCAACTTTGTGACTATAATAAAAAGCATTGAATTGTATAATTTAAATGGGTAAATTTTATGTATGTGAACTATACCTCAAGAAAGCTGGTTTTTTTTTTTCTTTTAAGAATAGCATTCAAATGTTCAAAATAGCATTTCATTTCAGGCATACAGACAATAATATAATAACCACTCATATACTTACCAGGCAACTTAATAAAGAAAATCCTTCAGATGCAATGAAAGCCTCTTGTGTGTGTTCCTTCTTGATTTAATCAATGTCATGCCACCTCTGGAAGTTACTAGGTTGTTTATCCCTACAGGTGAACGTAATGTTTATCATTTCTTGAGTGCTTTATAGTCTTGCCACATTTGTATTTGTATATGTATACAGGAGAACATACATATTTATTCACAATGTATAATATTGATATGCATCTATTTACTCCTTTTATTTTTAACTTTTCCAAGTCTAGGCTGTTCAGTATTAAATAACACTAGTATAGGACATCCACAGTGTAATCCAGGCTACATTTCCACTTCTTCCGTAAGATCCTGAGCGAAAGGAAGGCCATTCTGTCTTTGAAGAGTCTAAATCCATTCTTATTAAGGAGCTATTTCTCCAGACCGGGTCTGCACAGGTAACAGCTTGTCTGCTATGCAGAGTGAGTTCCACAGGACCACATGGAATATTGAATTCCTCAGAACCACAGCTGTTCCTTACCTCTACTCTGTGGTCTCCATTCTTTTAGGAGGCATTTCCATATATGGTCCACTGGTGAACTCCGTGTTCCACCGTTCTGTAAAAGTGTGTGTTTTGTCTTCTCAACCTGTTCTGTTGCCAGAAACAGAATATTCCCATTACCTAGTCTCAGAGTCTGGTCCCTGAATCCAGTTACAGCTGCGAAGGATTCCAGTTCTGTCACTAAGACCCTGGAGTAGGTCATTTCCAGCTGGGAAGTCCCCAGACATTGCAGGGACTTCTTTCTCATCTGGAACTAGGTCCCTCATGGGCTCCTCTGTGTTCATAGGCTTAGTCTTCCTCCAATTCATTCTATAAAAGCATTCAGGTCAGAGAGCTCTTCCCTCACAGCATTTGTCTGCCACGACTGGGTAAAGCACAGAGGAGGAGGAGGAGGGGGAGGAGGAGGAGGAAGAGGAACCTACGGTTTGAGCAGATCTGGGATCATATTGTGGAGCCGCACTGTCCTCTCCCCTGTTCACTGGGAGCTGGTTGAGGAGAGGGGAGAAGAGGGATGAGGAGCCATCCTGGGAAGTGGTAGAGAACTTGGTGGCCCCAGCCTGTTTAGATACTCTCCCCTCCTGCGCTGCCAACTCCCATGCCCAAGCTGTCTGGGGGGTGACCACTCCCACCCTCAGCCACAGCTGGCAGACACCTCAGATACCACAAAGGCCCACTCCTTCCACCTTAGCAAGCTTGTGAAGCTGGTCCTTTCAATACTTCTGTGTTGAGGTAGTGGAAGAGACACGGAAAAGCTGATGGGCCCTGGGTTCTTCACAACAGGGTCCCATGACATGCAGGCAGGAAAATAAAAATCAAAATAGACTTTTAACAGATGGACTGCCACACTAGAAAAAAATTTTTTTTCTATGGGGCCATGGTGTTTTATTACAAAAATAGAATAAAAACTTCAAAATCCAAATGATCCTTTCTAATTTAATGAAAAATTTGTTATTTTTTATTATTTTCTGTGCATGAGTTGTATGCAACTTGAAAAATAGTTCTCTCAGCCCCCAAGGTGAAGAGATGTGTGAGTTACATGTGCTTCATGAGGCCCCGGCCTCAAAACTAGCGAGAGTTAAATACAACTCACATGGCAGCTAATATGTTAAAGAGACTGACATCGGTGCACATTTTTTGCCTTCAGAACAAAGAAAGTCAAATCCTATAAAAGGAAAGGTCTTGAAATGCTCTTAGAGGTGTGTAAGGACAGCTTTAAGCACTGCTGGTCTTGGATTGTCCCCTCCCCTCTCCTGCGCTATTGAGGGAGGGAAGCAGAATGGGAATTTAAGACTTATTTAAAGCAAATGGAAACAAACAAAGAAAACAACAACTAAACCTCCCTTCTGGTGATTAACCATATTCTAGAAACTTACTAATTCAGTTTCCTTTTCCCTCCTGTGGCACGGGCCTCTGGAAGTACTCATCGTTTCCAGATCCAAGGTGCCTTCCTTCCTTTGACTCTGCCTATGCCTTGCCCCTGCTGGAACGTAGTGTCTCAGGCCCAACTGAAATGTCTTTTCCTCTAAAAACGCAGATCCTCCTTGATTCTCCTCCACGTTAGGAGTAAACTCTCCTTTGTGTTTTCCCAGTCCTTTGTCTTTCATCTTGCATCATCACTTTTCACTTTCTTCCTGGTGATAAAACTAATTGTGCGTGCAGCCTGATTCCCTCCCCAAACTGTAAGCTCTCAAAAGCAAAATGCCCATTGAATTCATCTTTATATTTCCCAGAGTGAGAAACACTGTGCCTTGCATGTGGTCAATGAGCAAATCCATGTTTTGTCTAATTTGATTCCTTTTATAAGTCTCAGAAAAAGGTGTTTTAGAACCTTTGACCAACTGAGAGAAATGTGGCCAAAGATGAGAATGACCTGCCCACAATAAATTCTTTCACCAGTGCTTATGGCTTCAAACAATATTGAGCCCAACAAACAACAACCAAAATACAAAGCCCAGTAAAGCTCATCCACTAGTTATGTGTTTGGGGAACCAACTCTCTTCCCTTTGTGCGTGAAAGCTCTGTTTGTGCGTGGTGAGGGAGCAATTCACTTCTAATGCAAAAGCAAATTGTTACTCCAGCTACAGTTTTAGGACTAACTCCTCCCCCTTTTCTGCTTTTGTCAGTTACCCCAGGGCCCTGGAGCCTCTGCAGATAAGCTCAACATCTGCCTCTTGGATGCCCAGGTGGATTCTGAAGTTCCCTCCCCATGGTGGTTGCTATAGGGAAGAATGAGTTTCTGTTTTGGTCAGAAAATATTCTTCATGACTGGAGGTTTCCCATGTGCTTTTTGTCTGTTCTACTTGTCTACCATTTGCTGACAAGTTGCCTGACTCCTCAATTATTCATACACACACACACACACACACACACACACACACACACTTTTTCATTAGTATGTTTCCCATTTCCAGACTAACAGAAAATTCTTCAAATGTAGTTATGAAATGTCAACATCTCATGCTGTAATATCCCAGTAAAAAGGTCCAGGAATAAGAAACAGGAGAAAGCTCCATGTTTTTTGGTCTAGAAGGGTTGATAATTCAAAAGGGAGAGCCTGGGCTTAAGATGGGACTGACCAATTGAATAACCTTAAGAAATTCACTTTGCCATTCAGTTTCTTTCCCTGGAAAATGTGGAATTAGACCAGACTTTCCAGATCTATGAATTTTTCCCTCACCACATTTAGGCTAGTAAGTCTATAGGATAAAGGTCACATAGGTATATGTGTGATAAATTAATACATCTCAAGGTAGATGAGGGATATTAAAGGGAACTTGTTGTCAGAAGCAGAATTTGTGAATTCACAGAACTGTGATTATATTTCTAACTCTAATTTGAGGTTTAAAGGGCAAATCTCAGATGAACCACTGTGCTCCATTTTAATTCAATATATCTGAGGATTCTCCACCTCAAAACTCTTAGGTCCTTTGCTAAAAAGTCAGGTGGAGTCTTAGCAGCCTTTGATTATCTGGATATGGTGACCATGCCATCTCTAAGTGCTCATCAACTAACTCCTCCCATTCCCATCCTTCCCAACAAGCCACTCCAGCCATAGGACATGGGCAGATGTCGAAGGAGGGATCATGGAGACAGTCCATACCGAAGTCTGAGCAGATGATCTCCCAAACCATGCCTTCCCACCCTGGGCTGTCCTAGCCTGGTCCCATAGCTTCTGTTTTCTTGTCCAATTAAGGGCTGCTCCACAGTGTTGTCCAAATATATCAGTTTGAAGACTCTTCTCTTGGTGGCTAGACAGGTGTGGCTATTATTATTTGAGGATCTCAACTGTCCCTCCGAAGATGTTTTTGACCTTCTTTTCACAAGGGGAGTAAATAGAGCTCATCTAGGGGACATCCTAGTGCTATTTTGATCTTAGTTAAAGGTAGGATTGATTACTGTGGTGCTGCTTGCTGGAAATAGCCTTATATAAGACAATCTGATTAATCCCAACCCACCTCTCCACAGACTCTTCAACCTGTGCTCAATTTGTAGGTTTTTATTGTGTCCCACAATTTGAAAGTCCTGTGTAGGAGCTGATAGCAAATAACTCTCCACCGCTCTGACATCCAGAGTTCATCCCAGAAGCCCTGAGCAGGGATCCCCTGAGAAACCCCGCTTTTAACATTCTCCATAATAGAGAAGTATACAGCCTTCAAAATACTGGTCCCTAAGTATTTCTCAAACAGCCTCATTCATTAAAGCTTAACCGATGGACTCCAATTCTGGCCAAGATCAAATAGCCCCATTTCTCACTAGTCCACCCTCTTACAACTAAAAAAATCCTGAATGTAACACAATAGATGCAAGAAGACTCTGAAAAGTGGGAGGAAGAATGTGAACTGCCTTGGAACCTCAGGACTTAAGAAACAACACAGTGGTGAGTTCCCCAGGTTTCCTTTTTGTCTCCAATCTATTGCAAACTGCAGGGTGTGGGAGGAGACTGCAACCTGGAATTGCCAGCAGCAAAGACAAAAGAAGCCCCAAGAAAATTCTTCTCTCTCTAGCTGAAGGACCAGGAAGGGAGAATCCTGATAGAGCCTTTTTGATGACACCTGGCTTGCTTCAGCCAAATACCAAAGGAAAAACAATGACCAATTTGTGGTGACAGATGTATGATGTGCAAGAGTGAATGAAGAGAGACCAGACTGAAGACACAGGCAGGGCCTGCATGTGTGGAGGACCTTAAGTGCTAACGGAGCACCTTTGCTAAGAATCTCCGGACTCTGTTTTGTAGATTTAGGGGAACTACAGACATGGCTGAAGGGAATAACAACAAGCTTAGATTTGATTTTTAGGTGGATCACTCCAAGGGCTAAGGGGAGGCAATCAGTATTCCAAGTGAAAGATGGTGAAATCTTCCATTTGGGCAGGGACATTGGACATGTGGAGGAGGGGAAAGATTCCAGAAATTTAAAGCCTTGGTAACTGGATGTTGGCAGCAGTGCTGATGAAAAAGCAAGGTGTTGAGAATGGCTTCCAGCAACCAAGTTAGTAAGAAAGGATCCATAATGACAAAGTAGGAGTGTTTGGACCACTAGAAATAAACTGAAGGATTCATGTCATATCCACCCTGTCGACACCTTGGCCTTGGACTTCTAGCCTCCAGAACTATAAAAAATATACATTTCTGTTGTTTATGTTACTTTACTTTGTAACCTGTAGTACTTTGTTATGCAGCACTAGCAAACAAATATACTCATCCAGCTAAGAGTTTGTCACCTACAGGAATTGTGAAAGATGATAAAATGGTTGCTGTTTTAAGTCATTAGGTTTTCGG
>RJWJ010014228.1:0-38292 GCA_004363605.1 Indri indri | reverse complement strand
CTCTTTCAGATCTCTCACTTTCTAGGTGTAGAACCCCAGGGCCATCGTTTTGTTGTTCTATAGACTGCTTAAGTGGAGAAGATAATAGTGAATCAGCTACTTCCTCCAAGGTATCAATATTCTTGCCAAGGCATTACACGACCCTAAATTATTTAACAGAAACCTCTCAATACACTCTAGAATGGCATGGAGCTCCCAGGACAAGCAAGGGACCACCACGGAGATCTTCCAGGGCCTATGGCCCAGGTGAGTGCCCAGCTCTGGTTACCAGCTCGCCTCCCTACAGTGTCCAACTGGCAACCTCAACTCTTCCTGGCAGCTGAATCCGGCAAGTTTCAGGTCACCAAGCTCATTCACTTGCCTTCTTTCCTACCCGCCAAGAGGGTGTGCCTTCCCACTGCCCCATGTCCTCCATCCTCCCTGCAGAAGCAGCACTTGATGGTACAACAACGGGTCTTTGACCCCAGAGAAATGTTTCCGTGTGCACGACGCCTGGTTCCGGGAGGCCCGTGCCCTTCCCACGTCAATCCCAGGTTACAGACACCTGGAAATGCCCCTTCTGAATATGCCCTGCTCCTTCCAATCACAGCCATTTTGTGCCCTCGTTTATAATTTACAAAGTGGTCTGGAAAGGATGTTAGAAAAATCAATATCTCTTCCTGTTATCTTGGGTGATCGCCAATATTTTGAGGAAACATCCTCCTGAAATTGGTTTTCGACATCTTATTCATCTGCTTTAAATGCTAAGCCTCAAACAGTAGGCCTGGGGGTGATGCCACGTCCAACTTTAGCCCCATTTTCACATCATGCCACATGCAGCTGGCAGGCCTGGATGACATCAACGTCACCAAGTGGCCCATGATCTTTGCAACTAAAGGAGACGGTCGCTTGCTAAAGCATGTGGCTCCTTCAAGCTGAAGAGGCCCACAGTTATTTTTAATGGGTCCTGTCATCTGAGGGCTGCTTTTGGTAGCTATTTTATGCTGGGACATTGCACAGCGAGAGGGCTTCACCAATGCTTTCATCTGACTCTGAGTGCTAGAGGTTTGCCGGGGGACCACAAAGAGCCCTGTGCAGAAGCCAGAGGACGCAGCCGAGTCCTGGTCTTCATTCCCTGGACCAAGGAAGCCAACTTGCCAGAATTCTCCATGCCTACTGACTTATCAAATGGAGCTTGGGATACTGACATGTTGCAGGACAAAATTAAATAATGTAAGACAAAAGCCCTCCGATAGGTTTTACAGATAAATGTAAGGGACTGGGATCAGGCATATTATTGCTTATCACTAATATTTCTGGAACTTTTAATATAAGTGACATTCTGTTAGGGGAGAAGAAAAGAGCCCTTTGTAAAGGGACAAGGACGCTGCTCCTAACTCCCTCACCCTCTCCCTTCTAGACGTGTAGTATGACAGCAACGGTGTCCCCCTTATAGAACGGATGAGGCTCCCGAGAAGGGCACTTCCCCTCTGTCAGAGGCGGGAAGGAGGGGCTGACATAGCTGTGGTAGGGAGACAAGGAAACTGGGTGACCACCAAAGGGCCACCCGAACCTGTGAATCTAAAAACCACTGCTCTCTCAGGGTCTCCTGGACAGAGGCAGGAGAGGTCTCAGGCTGTGTAACCCAATGGTTCCTAATATTTTTATCCCTAGGGACCACATGGACAAGGGTTCTCCCCTAGCACCATGTTTTAAAAGGCTCCACCAGAAAAGAACACTTACTAAGGAACCATGCAAAGAAAACCATTTATAATTGTTAACTCGAGTTTTTAGTCAGTGGGAGAATCAATTACAGCCCAAACATGGTATTTTAATCACTGGGGTATTTTTCTAAACTAGTTCCATTCAGGTTTTTTGAAACATTAAAGACGACTGGAAGCTCTTCAACACTGCTCTTGTGGACCCAGGTGGGAAGCACGATTCCTCCGACACCCGCGTTCCACGGGTGCAGGCAGGAAGCCCACAGCTGGGGGACAGGCAGGGCCCTCCATGCGCCGCCCCCACCACCCCGGGGGAGTCACCAACAGCTCCAGACCTCTGTTTCCTCATCCTTAAAATGGGGAATTGCAGAAATCCACTCTGTGGAGCTGAGAGGATGAAATACAATTGTGTATTTTGTAAAAGATTTCACACGGCTCAAAGTAAGTGTTCAACCAATGACACTTCCTGCCTTCTTATTGTTACGTACAGAGTTAACATTATAATGAACACAAGTTCAAATAGCAATTATTATTTCTAACCCCACACTCCCTTTTCCTGTGGTTGGTGACTCTGATGTAAGAAAGTCTCAGATTGCGGCTGCTACCCTGCACAGATTCACTCTGACAACCCCATCAGCACCCCCGGGGTGTGTGTCTGGCAGAGCTGGACTTGACCCTGTTAAATGAACGGGAAGGGTGACGGGAGAAAAGAGCTCTGTGTCCAGTTTCTACATCCAGATGCTGCAGGGAGCTGGGTATTTCAGAGGTGGACACGGCAGGGCTGGCACCTGCTGTAACTGCTACTGTTTTGTCTTCACGTGGATGGATTTTTGATTGCCCGCCAGCTAAAATCATAGCTGTCACTTCCCCGATTTTCAAAATCATTTTCCAAAGAGGCAGATTTAACAGAGTTCTGTTCCAAACTTATACCTACCTGTTGAATTCTTGCAGAACCAAACAATTGTCAAATATGTTACTGAGCTAGTGTCTGTTTTAGTACAATGTTAAAGATGAACAAACACATGTTACCATTGCATGAGGTACATATTAGCTTATAAAGTACGACCAAGATTTTTATATTTTCCAAGGAAAAAAAATGCATGTATTTGGTTCCTGATGATAAAACTAAATGCACACACATATCAAAATCATATGCCTTCTGATTCTTACCTACAAGGCCAAGCCCAAGTTGGTTTCTAAATACTTTTCTCTGACATTTAGAAATTTCTTATCAAGCTCATAAGATGTAACCCAGCAGGAAACCATAGTTCTTATCAAAATGGCCAAGCGCAATGCTTGTGCTCAAATGTCCCTTGCTGCTTCTGGGACATAAAGCCTCTTCCCCCTCAGCCTCCCACACCTGGCGCAGGTGATGCCTGTTGCAAAGATCAAATTGACTGAGTTGACACTAAGCCGCCTGATCTTATATTACCTTCATCTCACAAACCTATGATGTTCTTTACCCTCTACAATGTTCAGGCTGCTGTGGGGAACACAAAGATGAACTAGATAAAAGTTCTTGTTTTTAGGAAACACACAATCTAGTAGGGAAGCAAGAAATGCACACACAGCATCAATATTGAGTTAAGTGCCCCAGCTCAGCCCAGACCAAGCTCTAAAGGCAAACGGAGCCGGGAACGGACACCCAGGGAAAGGCTGGGGGCGGGGCACAGGACTGGAACAGGCAAGGGTGGGAGACGGTGGGGTGAGAGGGCCCCAGCAGCACTGCAGAGGCAGCTGACCAAGGGGCGTCCCAGGGGAAAAGTGATTCCATTCCGGTGAGGCTCAGGGGTCAGGTGTGGGTACAGAGGAAAATGAGGATTGGAGGGAGGCCGAGGCCAGGTCTTAGGGCTGCGAGTGTCAGATGAGATGGTCACTTTTAGGCCTCTCAAACCCCAAGCCAGAGGACCAACCTGACAGCCAACCGAAAGCCTCTATTTTGCAGAAAATAAAATGTCAAAAAGTACATGTACAGATTATTTGGATCACCTTTTCATTGTCAAACTTAGAAAGGCAGCTTTGTGTAGGCAGAATAGAATATAAGCATCCAAAATTCTGAAACACACGAGATAGACCTCACCATAAATGCACACTGCTGCCATCCCAAACCTCGTGGGCCTGACCAAGGAAAAGCCTCCGGAGAAAAGAGGCACAATCAAAACCTGCCGCGACTATAGCACACCACGACCTGCCCAGTCGGGGAGGGAGGCTGTTTTAACGATCTCAGTCCCTTTTTAGCAGCGAAAAAGTAGAGATGAGACTTTCGTGGTGTGTGATCGTCCTTGTAGCAATTTTACTTAGTTTTGGAAAATTGCTAGAAATCAAGATCTTAGAAAGGAAAACTCAAAACCATCACAAAAGCCAGAGTGTTGAAATGCTGACTCAACACTAGACTCAGCAGCCTCACAAAGGGGGCTCAGTGGAGGGAAGGCATCTCAAGGAGTGGGAGCACAGAGAACCATCAGACTGGGAAACGGGCAATGCCTCTAAAAAAGGTTTCAGCTCTCCTATCAGCGCTCTGAACAAGAAAGGAAGAATAGGCTGGGCGTGGTGGCTCAGGCCTGTAATCCCAGCACTTTAGGAGGCCGAGACTAGGTGGGACAATCGCTTGAGCCCAGGAGTTCAAGACCTGCCTGAGCAACATAGCAAGACCTCATCTCTAAAAAATAATAAATAGATAAAATTAGCCAGGTGTGGTGGTGCACAACTGTAGTCCCAGCTACTCAGGAGGCTGAGGCAGGAGGATGACTTCGGCCCAGGAGTTCCAGGCCTCGGTGAGCTATGATGATGCCACTGCACTCTAGTCTGGGTAACAGAGTGAGACACCCTGTCTCAAAAAAAAAAAAAAAAAAAGGAAGGAAGGAAGTGTAGAAGCCAAGACGTGGGGGCTGGAGGGGGGGCGTGGAATCAACCCCATTGGAGTCATTTTTTTTTTTTAATTTTGATTTACCCAGTCACACTGATCCGATGTGTGAATATTTCACACTGAATACACACAGGAGGAAGATATTAATGAGATAAGCAAGGGATCTGGGGCCCGTTCCAAAGGAAGAGAACATGTCCTCCTTAGCAAGCCTGGGCTGAACCTCTGGTTTGGGGCTTGACTAAAACGTGTGGCCACGTTGGCCGAACATCCCGTGGGGTCTATAAATAATGCTAGCACCAAGAGACACCAGGTGGGCTGACTGACAATGAGAGCTTGACGTGGATGACACTCCCTCGGAGCTGTGCTTAGCAAAATCACAGAAGGGACAACAGCCATAAGCCAAGATTGAGCAAAGCTCAGGCGAGTGCTCGGGACCCGGAATTAGAGGTTGGTGCACCGGTTCTTAGCAGGAGGCTTGGGGTGAAGGGACAGCCGGTTTCAAGTCTCAGCCTGTTTTAAAACGCAGCCTTCGCTTTAAGAGCCGTGCAGGTGATCTCACAGGAACCACAACATGGTCACCCGGCTGAGAAGTTTCTTTCCTAGCCTTTTGCTCCATAGGGGCAGCACTCGCCAAGGCAGGGCGGGGGTCCGGCTGGCCACCGGGTTGCTTACCCTCCGTGGGTGAACTGAATTTGGTCTCGTTGACAAAGGTGGACAGGTCCGAGGGCTGCGGGTAGTCCTGTTTGTCTGCCTCCAGGTCCACCGTCATGCACGTCCACTTCTGGCTGGTGACCGCCAGCTTTTCCTCGTCTGTCGCATGGACCACCGCGGAGATGACTGGTGGGGTTTCCGGTGTGGCGGCTGGAGTAGGGTCCTGCAAGGAAAAGGGAAGCCGTGTCTCCTCTCATGCAGACTCTCAGCCCGAAACCAGCCCCACCCCCCAACTCTGGGGCCCCGTGTAGCTAGGACAGGTCCCCGTCAAAACCCTCTGCGTGATCTTCTTGGACTCCGCTGCAAATGGTCCCTTCTCAAGGAAACAAATTCTTTGTCCTATAACTACTCTCCATACATAATGGTTTGTTTCAGGGAGTGACCGTGGGTTTAAAAAAAAAATCGGGATTTTGTGTCTTGGTTATTTGAAACATTTCCTGCTAGTTTTATTATGACCGTTTTATGCACGTAGAGTGCTTCCAAGCTCTCACTTGACAGTCCTCATGTGAGTCCACAGTTGAAAAAGGGGATCTTATCTCCACTCCCATAGGAGAGCGTGGAGCTCCATAGGGCAGGGTGGGAACCCAGACATGTCAGGGAAGAGCTGAGAATGGGACCTGAGACCCCTCCTGGAGCTGGGTACCTCCCTCCATCGCCCCCACCCTGGCCAGGGTCCGCCGGCCGGGGCTTTGCTGGCTCGGACTTGGAGGGGTAGAGGGTCTGCTTGTTTCATGATTCAGAAACAGCCCCGAATGGTATGGCCTCGTGGCCGAGGACCACCGTCCGTGGTCCATACACCGGGTAGAAGAAATGGCATATATTTGGTGGAGGAGCCAGTGAGAGGGAAGCGGAGACCCACATAACCAGCCCAAGCCCCACTTCTTTAGGGGAGGAGGCTCCTTTTCTTCCCACTCCCAATTTGGCTGCCTAATTCAGTGCTCTTGACACAGAAAGTCAGAAGATTTTCTCAACTTGATAGTCATATGTAAGTTCGCAGCAGACGAACTGGCCAGAATGGACCCGAATGATTCCTGGAGACTCCAACTAACACTTTCCCTGAGTGTCTGCCTACTCTCGGGACACATGTGATCTTCCCCAAATCGAAGGGATCGATATAATGCCTTGCAAATGCCGGGGAACCCTCCGTGGAGGAGGCAAGAAGTTACTGAAAACGTGAGCAGGAGGGAAGCTCTGTTGACACGGGAGAAAAACCACAGCAGCGGGAAGTCCCCAGGTGGGCAGTGCGGTCACAGATCAAAGAAGTATGTACCTGAGAAGGTGGATCAGAGAGAGGAGACCGTTTTGGCGACTTTTTCACCCTAAAGGTGTCACTGGAAACAAAATGGAAAATGTAAACACAACAACCAGAGGTACAGAACACTCCAGAGCAGCAGAGCAGACGGAAGCCACTGCCCCTGAAGAGCTGTGTGGCCCGGACCACCCTCCCGTCCACGCCACGCCAGCGAAAACACGTCCACGCTGACGATCCCTTCTGGCTTTTTAACAGCTATTATTTTTGCCCCCAAGGGAAAGATCCGTCAAGCTGGAAATCTTTAAAGAGATGGCATTTTGGAGAGCTGACCCAGAAAATGAAGCTAAATTTAACTAAATGTTCTTATTTTATAAAGCAAATTTTGGTGAGCAGATTAATCTATCTGGACTCTTCCACGAATGTGTGAACCAGCTAAGGTGAGGGGAGGGGCCCTAGGCTCATGACACCAATTAATAGGATCCGATTTACAGACGGGCAAAACTACACAGCACTTAATGACACAGCACTTAAGGAACATCAGACGGAGTTGGAGCAGAAATAGAAAGTTCTGGGTCCTCGGGGAGAATTTGCCAAATCCCTCCTACTCACAGGATCTTTGAGTTTAACGGATTCCTGTGCTCTGAAAGCTTATAGGGGGGTTCTGACTAAAGGCAGGGCCGGGGGTGAAATGAGATGATTTTTTATGTCTTTTCCTAACCATGGTTAACCGAGAAGGTTCATGACTCTCTGCTCCCTTTCTTTCTGCTTCATATAAGTAATGGGAGGGAGGGGCTGTGAGGCTAAAGAACCATCAGCTCAGACTCCTGAAGGGCCAGTAGGCAGATCCCAGGAGGAAGGGGTGACTTTTAGCATAAACAGCTCCACTGAACCCATGGGACAGTAAGGGGGTCATTTCCACGGTCAAAATGGAGGTCTTCTCTGCCCTGCAGACAGGCCCCTGGCCCCCAGCCCCTTCTTGGTACCATCCCAGCCTGGGCAAAGCAAGGGCTTTGGGGGGTGGTCTCCCCTTACATCCCCCCCGCCCCCCGCTTGTCACATTAATGGATGGGCAGAGCAATTTGGCATTCGAGTTCATTCCTTGTGTTCTCTCAAATAAAATGCTCCAGCAATGGCAATAATAATGAAAAAGAATACTATAAATGGCTATTTACAGCATTTATGGCATTTGCCATAAAATAATGCAATCACAGCTTGAAGCATATATTTATTCATGCATATAAATATATAACTGGATATCCTATAGTTACTAAATGGCTTGACAATACTAAAGAAATCCCTTGGGCAGAAGAGAGCCTAAGACACTCCACCCTATCCTGGGGCTGTGGATGCTTGGGACCAGGCCAGCTTCCCTTGTAAGGACAGGGAGAAGGTACATGTCTTTGGACCCCTGAGAGCCACCCACAGATCCCTCCTGGCCAGGGAAGGCAAAGCACCTGTGACCCACAGAAGGCAGATGAGGCATGCTGACACCAGCCTGGTCTTGAGTGACCAAAGCCCCAGCCCAGGGCAGCCTGGCGATGGCTCTCACGGCCGTGTGCTCCACTCTGAGCCGACCCTGCGTTGCAGGTGCTCTGCGGGCCCCCATTCGAACAGCCCAAGCACGTCAGCAAGAACACGCCACGGCAGCTGCTGCTTGTGGTTAGACTGGATGGTTATTTTAATGTGAAGCCACGGTACTGTTGAAAGCAATCGCCCACTAGCCCAATTTAAAATGAAAGAATGGAATGAGGAGTTAAAAAAAAAATGTATGGGTTTCAGATGAAGACATCCAATATGCAGGGGGGAAAGTTCCATTCCTGACAAGCAGGCAGATGTTGGATAACCACGTTTTCACAGCCAAGCATTCTCACATATGCAATCACAGAAAAATAACCTCCGCTACCAGGAGCCCCATGCCCCACTGCTCCCAGGCCCACCATGGAAATATGTCAGTAGCAGCCATGGAGAGGAAATGAAAAGGGATTGGAAGCAGAAACAAAAAGCAGAATGAAGCACATTTGGCATAAGAGGCAGATTCCATTAAATTTACTTACAACAGAGAACATACAGACATCACATCTTCAACCATCCTAAGACAAGAAGACAAAGAAAAAGAGAGACAGACAGAAGGAACTGACAAAAAAGATAAATCTGCACACAACTGGTTATTCGTGGGTTAGGATGCGGCAGCCATCGCTGTAGCGTCTACGTCCGAGGACGGCAACACCCCAGCTTTTTTTCTTGGTTCTAATCATCCCACAAAGCGCTGGTGCCCAGAGAGCTTTGTCACCCCACTGTAGGGTCTTCCAGGCCAGTGCCCCCTGTCTGCACTACAGGTAAGGGCACAGATGGGTTAGCGTGCCCGACCTTTGTTGGCTCTGATGAGCAAAGGAGACCGTGGCTGGGGATAGACTACGATACAGAGAGTATGTCGTGGGGAAGGAGGAGGCAGTGGTGGCTACAAGTTGACTCTTTCCAGAGATGAGGGCGCATGGCCTTGCAGACCAGGCATTTCAGAGTTCTCCTATTCCATGCTTGAAATAAAGTTTCCAACATCGATTCTATTGAGTCTCTAGGAAGGGCCTAGCTGGGTAACTGATCTAAGAAAAGTCTACATTTTTGGCCAGGAAGGCCTCCCAGCCACCACTAGACAGCAGCAGGGTGATCCAAGGCCAAAGCCTGCTACAGAAAAATTCGCAGGAAGGCCAGGGCTCTCCTCAGATGTTCGAGGCTTAAGGGAGCCCATCTGGGAGGTACCCAGGCCACTCGGCCTCATTCACACCAGGCGGACCCAGAGGGACCAACACTGTGGCCTGCTCTGCTGCACCGCCCCCCGGAGACTGATCTCAGCCCTGCTGAATGATGGGCGATACTTCCCATAAGAAGTCTCCAAGCAGTGAACCACACCACACATGGCCCAGAGTCCTGAGAATGGACCTGCAGTCACCCAACTTCGAGCCGGTCTTGGCATGAATTCTGGAGGCCGGGACGCACAGGATCCACGGGCAGTGCTCTTGGCCTGGTTAAGTGTGTGTGGACCACACACCCGATTATTAATGGCTTCCTGGGGATTGTACAGGTCACTCGTGCCTTTCGGGTCCCACTTATCCTTTCTGAACTTACAGGGCCTTTGGACTCTGGTCTATAAAAGATGACTAGAGAGGGAGGGAGGCAAAGAGGGGTGCTTCCTCCGCACTGGTTGGGGTGCAGGGAGGGGCCGGGCCACACTCCTCATTCATGGGCCTCCTGGAATCTCCCGCCGCGTTTGCCTCCCTGGGCTAATGTCTCACGAATGGCCAGAAACGAGTATCGTAAATTTAATAGTATTTTAAAGGACATCTCTCCTGGCTTCTCCAAAAGGCAATTCACACGCTAAACAAGGGATAGGGTCAGTCACCAACAGAGAGGTGACCAGGCCTCCAGGGGCCTGTCCCTCTCTTTGGGATCTCCCACACTCCCCTGGAGTCGCACGTCAGGTCTTAGGCTATAAGAAGCTAGACCACGGGTTTAGGAAGACAAAAGATCAAGGACTCTTGACCCCAAGGGGGTATGTGGATGGGAAAATGCTACCACCATGGCCTCAGAGAGGAAGGAAAACATGCATCCTGCTTGGTGACATGGCCGCAAGCACAGCATCATCACAGCAACCAGGGGCGAGGTTAGGACAGCTGCAGGTTATCCAGGCACGTGACCTTGAGTTGCACCCTGCCTCCGATCCTTACAACCCCCACCCCTGAACTTACGTCTTCAGGGGCGTCTTCTTCTTCTTGGCGGGCTTGTTCAGCCCGTCCCCATCCACTCCATTGGTTTCCATAGCACTGGCTGGGATCTCAAAGGAAGCTGGGGATTTAGAAGGTGAGCTGGGGGTCTTAGAGGACGTCTTAAAGGGGTCAACGGACTCGTCACAGGCATCTGGGTCAAAGTTGTATGATTGCTGGGACAGTTTGGGAGACTCCTGCATTTTTGAGGTGGAAGAAAAAGGGTTAAAATTGGGGTCATCCCACTTGTCAATATCAAAGGTGTAGGTACCTTTAGCAATAGGGATGTCATTGGGTTCAGCGGGGGACCTGGGAGGTGAGGCAGGAGTGTTGTCAAGTTTCTCGGGTGTCTTTTTCATCTTTGGCCTCCTTAGGGGCATTTTGGCAACCGGCTTTTTGCCTGTCTTTTTGGTAGGAAGGGGGTTTTCCTGCTGGTTGTCCCAACTACCCTTGTCCTCAGAATAGTCAAACTCCAGCCTCACTGACAGCCCCTTGGCTGGGGAGTCCTCCTGCCCCCCGCTGTCTGACGGGGTCACCTCCACTGCCTCTGGGGCCGTAGTAACAGGCAGCGTTTTCCTTCCGACAGGGGGCGAGTTCTGCACCCTGCCACCTCCAGAAGCTGGGGGGATGGCCCCTTCTGCACTCTCTGCGTCCAGGGGGCAGGCAGCTTTGGGCACAGCAGCAGGTTCTAGGGGTGTCTCCTCCAATAAGGCTGGGCCAGAACCTTCCGTCTTGGCTGATTCTGTTTTTGTCTCAGATGCCAGATTCTCCTCACTGGCGACAGGACTCTCCTCGGCTGGCTCCTGGGGCGTCTCTTTCACTGGGGGGGTTTCTGTGGGTTTCTTGGTGGTCTGTTTCTTTTTTAAGGAAGGTGGCCTCGGCTTTTTAGTTCGCTTAAGGGTGCTGGAAGCACTGCTGGAACCCGTGCTATACGCATCTGGAGCGAGGGCCACGGCCTCGGGATTGCCTGAGCAAGAAGCACCATCGAAGTCACTGGCTTGCAGGCTAAGAGAGCGGGACAGTGTAGACTTAGAGATCAGGACAGAATCCGTGGACTTCCTCCGCGTGTTCACCTTGCACTCCTGATTCTTAGCATCGGAGGCGCGAGGTTCCAAGGTCTGAAAGTTATCCACCAGCTCGATGTTGTCAAAGTCTAAGTTGTAAGTCCCGCTGCTGGCTATCGGCTTGTCTTCATCGAAGACGGCAGAGAAGGAATGGGACGGAGGACGGAAAGGACTTCCTTCCACCGAGTCACTCCGGGGGCCATCGGGAACGGAGACCGTCTCAGAACCACATCCTGAAGAGACAGAGGAAAAGTCATCATTTAGGGACACAGGACACTTTGCAGGTTATCTCCTCTTGTGCCAGACCATCACCCTCTAGAGCAGAGGTCAACAAACTATAGTCACAGGCCACCCTGGCCCACCACTGGGCACCCTGCTTGGGTACAGATTCTGGCCCAACCCATTATTAGCTCCAGACCCCAGACAAGCTCTCCGTCAGTTTCCTCACCTGTAAAATGGGAGTGATAAGGGCTGGTTAAGGAATAGCTCAGATCATTCATTCAAAGACATTTACCAAGTGCCTAATCAAGACCAGGCACCATTCTAGGTGCTGGAGATTCAACCATGGACAAAACAGACAAAATCCTTGCCTTCCTGGAAGTCACATTCTTCAGGGAGAAGATAGTGAATACACAAATAAACAAGTAAAACGTATCACAGTCAGAGGGTGATATGTACTAAGGAGAAAAATGAAGCCAGGACAGGAGAGCTGTAATTTTAAAATAAAGCAGTCAGGCAAGGTCCTCCAAGGACCTTGAGCAAAAAATGAAATCAAGGTAAAAGGCATGAACCAGGAGGATTCCTGGGAAGGAAGCATCCCAGGCAGAAGGAATAGCAAGTGCAAAGGCCCTGGGGCAGAAGCACCCTTGGAGTGTTGCAGAAATAGCAAAGAGGGCAGCGTGGCTAAAGCAAGGAACAGGAAGACGGAGAAATACTGCAGGTAAAGCGCAGTAAGCCTTCGCAAGTACTAGCTGCTGTCACTGGCAAGCCTGTTCCTGAATACTCAGAGCCTTTGTGAGGAGCAAAGGGGCCCCCAGGCAACTGTAGCAGAACTGAGTTTGTCTGCCACTTGCCACAGGCACCACCTGTGACCTCTCCCTCCAATCCCGCCTGCCTGTCCTTGGCCTTGCCTCCTGTCTGTTCTCACTCCTCTCTGGGCTGCTGCTTTTCTACCTCGTTAGCCACTGCCAGCCGAGGAGGTCGCTCCTTATTTCTCACCATGCTGCAGATGCTCCGAATGTCAGCCAAATGACACTCAGGGATCTCACGCCCCACCACCACCACCTGGGGATCTGGCCAGCCCTGGTGTGGCTACTCTGCGTTCTGCTTGCTCCAGGTGGCGTCTTTCATGCACTTCTGGGTTCACAACTGTTCCAGGCAGTCGAGGATGCCAGAAAATGATTTGCCAGAAAATTAAAAACATGTCGCCAGACAAAAGAGGGCAAATGTTGGAAAGTGGTCTGCAGCGCTAAGTACTGGGAGAATGCAGAACAAGGAATAAAAGGAGTTGGCACAAACATGGCTTGGGACGGCGTTCCCAAAGCGTGCTTCGCTGGCCAAGTGCTGTCCCTCCAGCCCTCCTCGCCCTGCCCCCGTAGAGTCGCCAGATAAAATACAGCATGCTCAGCTACATTTGATTTCAGATAAATATGTCTTTTAATATAAGTACGTCCCATATCCCAATTATTCATGGCTTGTCTAAGATTCAAATTTAATGGACATCCCATATTTTTATTTACTATATCTGGGGGTCCCATCCCTCACCCCAGCAAACAAGCTTGGGAAATGCTTCATTAAACCCCAACTGGTCTCTCACTGGAGGTTTTCTCAGAGCAATTCACGCCCAACTGCAAGCCTCCAGGTGGTGAGTATTTCTGTGGCACTTACCAAACTTTGCTCACAAGCAAACCTTCCTGCCGGAGCACACGGCAGAAGACCGCAGTTGGTGAAGTAGGAGATGACAGCTTAAGGAAGCTTCA
Organism: Indri indri; assembly: GCA_004363605.1. Classification (NCBI taxonomy): domain Eukaryota; kingdom Metazoa; phylum Chordata; class Mammalia; order Primates; family Indriidae; genus Indri; species Indri indri. Next base: position 24,962 of record RJWJ010014228.1, on the reverse strand, counting down.
AGCCTTTGAGTTCAGGAACTGGTCTCAGGCATCTTGGTTCCCCCTTGACCGGCCACACGTTCTCTTGCAGGCTCAACAAACACCTGTCGGCTTGAGAGCACCTTCCGGAAGCATGTCTGTGAGCTACTCCTGGCTTCAGATCTTTTCCTCCCCCTCTTCTCCACCCGGGACCACCCCCGGCCCCACCTGGAGCAGAGTCCTACACACAGTCCTTCCTGAAGCCTCTCGGCACTGCTGGTGTGGCCAAATGATTTCTCCCTCGTCTTCCAAACACTCCTGCTTCCATCTTGGCTCAACAGGAAAGGTGTTGCCTCCCTTCTTTCTAAAGTCAACTTCCTCTTTCTTCCCTCCAGGACCTAGTGCCCTCAAGCACCCCATCATCCTAACAGCAGTGACCTTGTCCTCCTGGCCTGTAGCTGCCCCTGGGCACACAGTGCAGAGGACACAAAGGCCCGGGGGACACCGCGGAGGGCCCGGTGCCTTCCAACAGGTCCTGCCAGGAGCCTCTTTCCCAAATCAAGGCCCACATATGCCAACTTCCTGTGCATCAGCAGCCTTTAGAGGGAAGTCTTTGGAGGCCCTTCAGATGTCAAAAGTCCTCCCTGAATAATGCGGCAACGAGCAGATATTCAGCTCAACCAGAGGCTCGTTTTTTTCCCCAGAAGAAAACGCTCCCTCTCGGCTTCACGTGGCTTTCCTATTTAGAACTGACATTCCCTCATAAATCACCAGGGACCAGGAAGCCTCACCTTTCCTAACCTCAACACTATGGATGTTTGGGGAAGGTCAGCTTTTTTTATCATGGGAGGGGGCTGGTGGCTGCCTGTTCACTGTAGGATGCTCAGTGGCTTCCTCAGCCTCTACCCACTAGATGCCAGCAGCACCCCCCACCCCAACTGTGACAGCCAAGAATGTTTCCAGACATTGCCATGTCCCCTTGGGGGGCAACATCCCCCCCAGCCGGGAAGCACCGCCTTACTGTGTAGTTAGCAAGGGCTGCTGCTCCACAGGGTCGACCACGGGGGGCTGGGAAAGCTCTGGTGGTCCAATTGGGTTCTGAGTCCCCACCCCTCACTGGATTTCTAAATGTCCACATGTCATCTCTGCATGAAGACAATTCACTCGTTCATTCCACAAATAATGTGAGTGCCAGCTATACGTCGGCCACTGTGGGGTGTGCTGTGGACACAGGTGAGTGAGGCCAAGACCCCACATCAATCCATCTATGTTCACACGCCCTCTACTCATGCAGCCTGTCAGTGCAGACCTGGGCAGTGCCCTGAGAACAATGTCTTGTACCTGGGTGCCAGGTGTCTGGCTCAGCCTGATGACAAAATCAGCATCCGCAGTTCATCATATGAAAAGGCTCACTAAGTAAGTTCCCTGTTTTCTGAGTCTGCCAGGGCTGCTGTCACCACGTGCCACAGACCGGGCAGCATAACCAACAGAAACGTATTTCTCACCGCTCTGGAGGCTGGAAGTCCAAGACCGAGGTGTTGGCAGGTTTGGTCTCTCCCGAGGCCTCTCTCTCCGGTTTGCAGATGGCCTCTTCTCTGTGTGCATTCCTGCTCTCCCTTCCTCTTCCTATGGGGACACTAGTCCCATTGGATTAGGGCCCCACCCTTATTACCCCATTCAACCTTCAGACCACCTTGAAGACCCCATCCACAGACACAGTCACGCTCGGGGGTTAGGGCTTCGACACATGAACGGGGGGCAGCAAAATGCGGTCCATAACCCCAGAGCTGGGCAGTGAGACCCCCCAAGTCAGGGAAAAAGCAGATGTGCCCGGCATGAGCGGGAATTCCAAGGAAGGGGAGAAAGCACGAAGGCTCCCCGCGAGCAGGCCACACACCGCTTCTCTGGCCTGCTGTGCCGACTGCTGCCCTCCCCGCCCCCGGCTGCGTCAGCCGGAGACGAGCCGCTCTTCCAACAGATCCCACCTGCCGCCCCGCCGGCTACTCCCACACCCCCTGCCAGGCCTAAGCATCAGACGAAGGCTCTGTCCGGGTACACGGCACTGCTCCTCACGTAACCACTGAACACCCGCTGATCCCAGGCCACTCCTCGTCCTCCCCCTGTGAACGTGGTCACCATGGGCAGGTGAGGTCATTTTGCTCCCCAGTGTGAACACAGCCACCATAGGCAGGTGAGGTCACCATCCTGTCATGCTTCCTCACCTGTCTACACAGCCCCTGACCTCCGCATTGTCCCTCCAGCCTGGCATAAACAGGCCTTTGGATCTGGTGGCTGTGCACCCCACAAACACCTGGCTCAATGGCCAGGGCCCCCAGGTGCAATGCAAGGGCTGCACATCAGCGTCCCCGGCAGCCTCACCTGTTCCCTGACCTGGGCATGTGTAACACCTCGTGAAGCAGGGAGCAGCCCGGCCAAGGAGGACCCAAGTGCTTGCGGCAGCCGGGCCCGGGTCTGAGAAGCCGTGGCCCTCACCCCGCTGTGTGCTGTGGTCTGAATGTCGTGTCCTCGCAAATTTCCATGTTGGAATCCTCACTCTCGAGGTGGGGCCTTTGGGAGGTGATTAGGTCATCAGGCCAGAGCCTCATGAATGGGATTAGCACCCTTATAAAAGAGATCAGAAAGGGCCTGTTTGTCCCTTCTACCACGTGAGGACACAGGGAGGAGGTGCTGTCTATGAACCGGCCAGCAGGCCCTCACTAGACGCCCAATCTGCCGGCACCTTGATCTTGGACTTCCCAGCCTCCAGAACTGCGAGCCATACGTTTTTGTTGTTTATAAGCCGCCCAGTCTATGGTTGTTTTGTTACAGCAGCCTGATCAGAGAGTATGCAACCCAGACAGGTTACCCGATCCCTCTGAGCCTCAGCTGTGAAACGGGCCTTCCTGTGAGGATGAAGCAGGACAGGCACGTAAGCACCTAGTCCAGGGCACAGCAGGTGCCAGGAAAAGGCAGCCACGGCTCCCCAGCTCTTGCACATGCCACGATGACACCACCCCCCGTACCCCTGTCTCTGACCGGGAAGGGCCCTGGAATGCCCTGCCGCATACCAGGAGGCTTCCCGTGTCTGCACCGAGCACTTTCCACATGGCCTCCTCGGAGGAGGTGAAAGCGAGCGGCAGCGTGTGTGGAGACAGGCTCCCCTGCGGTGGGCCCAGTGGACAGAGAAGCCACAGGTGCTCTGCAGCCAGGCTGGGCACTGAGCTCCCTCTGAGTCAGTTTGAGGGCAATGGCCAACAAGTAGCCATCTGGAACACAATCCTGGTGAGAGACACCATGTCCAGGTGGAGGTAGGAAAGGTGTCAGCACAGAGGGCACAAGGTGGCTCCAATCACCTCCAAAGCCCCAACCTGGCCTTCCCCCTGGCTTGGCAGTCCCCGGCAGGAGTGAGCCAACCAGCTTCACTCCCCAGTGGACAACAACGTCCCTGGAGGGCGGGTGGGCATCTGTTGGAAGGAGACCACCTTGGTTCCCCTGCCGTGCCTCCCCCACTGACCACTGACTTGCTGCCGCCTGACAGGCCTGTGCCCTGGCCTCCGTCTCAGGGCTGGGCCCGGGCTGCAGCTCTCAGGACAGGCGGGCACAGAGCTGCAGAGCTGCACCTGCACACATCTGAGCATCTGCAAGCACAGCGACGGCTTTCACCCAGCACTACGACCTGCACCAGCCCACGGCACCCATGCAAGAGCAGCCTGGTTTCCAGACGGAAGGGAGCCAGCTTGGAGGCGGAGAGGCCTGTGTTCCGACCGCAGAGCCCTCTGCGGGGCGGAGTGCAAGTCCTGCAAGCTTGGCAACCTCTGCATCTCACAGGGAGGCAGGAGATGATATCCACCGCACAGGGAGGCTGTGCCCATGAGGGATGACTCTCCCCACCTGAGTGGGAGGGGAAACATGCCAGGGACCTAGCACACACCTGACACAGGGCAGACGCTCCAAGGGGAGCTATGATTGAATGATGTGACATTTAATTATGTCCCTAGGTGGCCACTTTTGAGTTCTAATAACACAGCCACCGTCCACCAGCCAAGTGTTCCGTTCACAGGACCATTCATGGGAGGTCAGAGCAGGAAGGATCTGAGGGCTCGCAGGTCGCCCTCCTCATTTGATGGATAAGAAAACCGGGCTCGGCTGAGCTGGGTCCACGCAAACACGCTGGTGGGACCCAACATAGGTGAGCGACACTTTTGCAAAACACAGGTTTCCAGGAGGAAAACCCACATCTTCGCTCACAGCCAAAGGCCTCGTCTGTTGCTACCCGCGGCTCTTTTAGCACTGTCAGCAACACCCAGGGCTCTTCGCAGAGGAAAACTCGACAATAGTTTCCTCTCTTGCCCTTTTCTTCCGTGGCTCTCAGAAGGAATCTTTCTTCTCCTCTGGCCGTCTACGCTGGCAAGCACAGCTGCCCTCTCACGTTCGATGCCCCACGCTGCTCTGAAGAATGCAGCGGGGACGCTACATCTGGGGGTGCGTTTCTAACAAGGGCAGCAAATCAAATGGATCTTTGCACAGACCAAGCTAGGGGGCCGTAAGCAGACACAGTTCCAACCGTGAGTCGCCTTATCGCATAATCCCCACACAGCCAGTCTCCTCGTCGCTTTCCACAGAGCAAAAGCATCGAGTCCCTGTTCAAAGACTCCAACAGAAATAATCAAAGATTCTCAGGGGCTGTGACCGGTGGCAGTTAAAGACTCCAACCCCTTCCCTGGTGGGGGCTGTCGCCAATCCTCTTTAACACTAGTTCTTTTAGAAACTGACATCCAAGAAAGAGGTGGGTGTCACACGTGTTTGTTTCCAAGAATGGAGATTGTTATTCACTTTGTACAAAAGGAGTCGGGCAGAAGGAAGGACGGGACCAGAGGGAAGAACAGAGTGGTGACCCACTCCCCAGAGCGGGCAGGATGTCGACCAGGAGTCCCAGAAGATGCACCTGTGGTCACGGAATGGCCTCTGAACACTCCGTGGTGTTTGGGGATGGTCATGCTGTGATATGCCATCATTCTCTTCTAAATTCTTTTCTAAAGAATCCTGCACATGTTTAGGCATGAACTTACTATACCCACAAAAAAATAATAGTTGCTTCCTAATCATGTTTGACCTAGAGGTTACAATGTGTTTGTCTTTCAGCCACTGTCCATTAAGAACAATGGGTGAATTTTTTAAAATATTAAAACATATTTTTAAAAATATTACAATATTTATTTCCTATGCTTTATCACAGGAAATAAGGGAAAGGGATGCAAATGACTCTCTAAGAACCGTGAGCAGCCCTCCCGGCTCTTCTCTACCTCAAAATCAAAGAAATGCTGATCATCCTCCTCTCAGAGTCAGCATCTACACTGACTCAGCAGAATCCAGACACTGCTGCTCGCTGAGGAGCTGTCAAAGAGGGGAGAACGTGAAAGCGGAACTTGTCAGACACCCGCAAAGGCATCTGCTCTCACGGAAACTGCCCTGCCTCCTCCATAGCGCAGGGGGCATATTTGTTTAGGACGAAGCCCCAGGAGTGTGTGTCCTTTCTAAAACAATAGCCTGCTCCAACCCAGGGCAGATAATAAGAATTCCACCCATTTCTTTCCAAAACCAACATCAAGGTCAAAGTGTTATTTTATTTCCCAGTTCACCTGGCTCCTAGCCAGGGCGAGAGTACGAGGGAAGCCCCCAGCCTGCCTGGCCCCTTCTCCCCACTCACCTGGGGCAGCCTTGACCCCATTCGTGGCTCCTTCTCGGGCACAGCCTGCCCTGGGGAAGCCGGCCCAGGAGAAGGGGACGAGGTGGACCTGGACAGGACTACACCCAGGTGTCCAGCTCATGGTCTAGAAGGGAGTTTGGCCTTGCAGACTCCTCGCCACATGGGGAGGGCTATGGCCCAAGGTGGCCAGGGTGGGGTCCTCTAAGGTGTGGGGCCCAGAGCTGTCCAGGTCTAAGGATGGGACACACCTGGACCCCTGACCAGCCTGTAGGGCCATTTCTGGCAGGCCCCACTTCCTTCTAGGCTCATATTAAACTTTCATGCTAGAGGTGGTTCCACCCCACTGGTGACACCAGCAGATGCACCCAGAGAACACAGGCCACGTGGGCCGGGTAGGGGTGGGCACAAGATCTGTCCCAGCCCCCCGTGACCACCACATCGAACAGGTGCATAAAGGTGAGGGAGACAGGCGTGGGAAAGCGATAAAGAATCAGTAACAGGAGGTTAATGAGGGACAAAGCCCCAGGCCTGCCAGGTGCCCACCCCGCCTCACCCCTTTAGTACCTTCCTTCCCAAGCCTACGGGCCCTGTTCTTGGAATACAAATGCAGATTCACATGGGCTGTCGAGAACCTTATGAGAGCCAGGGGCCAAAGGCTAGACTCCAGCACTGTGCTGGGAACTTCCAAGACCCACCTTCCCCCGACCTTGCCAAACCCAATCTCCCCAGAGGCCTCTCCTAAAACTCTGCAAAGCAAACATAGAACAATCCACTGTATCTGCTCACCCTTCATTTTCATGATAACCTACAAAAATCATGCAAAGCACAGCCCAGAGCCGAGAGGCCGACCCAGCCACCTGGGGTGGGCATCCGCCTCCAGCCACGCCCCAGGAGGAGCTGCCTCAATCTTCCGGCATGCTCAGGGCCACAGGGCTGCTCCGGGGCCTCCCCAGGGAGCTCCTGCTCCTCGGTTACCTGGTTCTTCCGGGGGTGGTTGTGCGCTGACCTCGGGTTCTGGGATGACTTCAGGGGGTGGCGGGGGCGGCGCTGGCGGAGCTTTGACAGGGGTTGTTGACTCCGGGGTCTCAAATGCTTCTTCGGAGTCCGAGCTCCTGATGGAGAAAGAGGGAGAAGCGCAGGTTAGACAGAGGCCGAGGGCCAGCTCCGCAGCGCAGGGTGGCCTCTGCCCCAGCGCAGCGGACCCGGAATCGCTGCTCAACTGAACTGTCTGAGGACAGATGAGCGGAACGTCAGCTTTCCCAGTCAGAATTCCCGAGGGTAAATCTTACTACCAGCTCTGACTGTGCCCGAATGATGTGTTTTTTGAACCCAGCTCTACCGGAACACACACGGCTCGCCTTAGCGGCGACCACAGGCACAGGGGACCCTTGAGGAACTCTGCCACACGTTCAGACAGAAAGACATTCTGCTTGCTCCATGCCGTGGTGCCAACCCCCCGTTGGGTCCCGCCCCAGCACCCTCTCCTCTGCCCTGCTCTCTCGGCATGTCACATGACTCGTTAGTACACATCCATTCACTTTCTGATCATGCTTATTAATCTTTCCATCTACTGAGGATCACAGGTGTGAACCACTGCGCCTGGCCTGGTGGCTCAATTTACGTCAGAAAGGATTAGGCTTCCCACAGTCACTGAGCCGGCCATGTATCCTGGGGGCTGGAAGGCAGCTCCTCATGTGCTCGAGATGCCCTGTGGTCCTCAGCCTGGGCCCAACCTCGCCTCTGAGGACGGCCAGCAAGGATGCAGCAGCAGCAGCAGCAGCAGCTGGGCCGAGTCCCATCTCAGAATAGTTGAAACAGACCAAAATACCAATTTATTCATTTGCAGTGAGGAAGTTAATTATCAGAAGGATGGATACTTAGGATTGCTGATTGCCACAAACAATCCCAGCAGGCGTATCTGGTGAAAACGGATAATCAGAGGGTGACCTGGCAGGTGAGTATGGAGTGTGGCAGAGTGCACTGAGCCACACAGCCCAACCAACACTATGAGACACTCACGCTGCTGAGTGCCCACGGGGTCAAAGGACTGGTGACCCCAGTAGAGGTCAGTATCTCCTAAAGACCATCTGCCAGCTGGCAGAGCATACCAGGAACCAAACCAATTCCTCCAGTATCTGCTGGGAACAGGAGAGGAGCCATTTGGTGTGTTCCCCTCAGAAAATCTACATCAACATTGCTTTTACAACTTGTTTGTCAGTGACTCACTTGATCAGCATCAAAGACTCCCCTTCCCCCCTACTCTGCCCACCAAGGACCTCGGCTCCTCCAAGCAGCCACAAAGTCCTCCTGGGACCCAAAGAGATAAACAGAAACATCGGAGCTGCTTTTGATGGGCTCCAATGAGCCAAAGCCTGCACACGATTAAATTTCACAAGTTAATACTTAACTCATGCAACCACAACAGGGAACATGGTGACTTTTTACAAACACACATTAATATCAAAGGGCTTAGCTTTTGTCTATGGGCAGAATTTAAGATCCACACTTGAACAACAGCTCAAGGGACCTGAAGTTCTGCAGAGTCTGTTTATCAGTATGAAAAACACAAGGAGGTTACAAAACTGAGCAGCAAAGACGAACTAGAGTTCAGATCAGCCTGGTGGGTCCTGGGTGTAGCCCCGGGAACCCAGCTTCCTCACCCGGGCCCCCGGCGCTGCATGCAGCATCGGGCAACGTTAACGAGATGCACAGAGCCAACTTGCCTCTTTCCAGAGCTTCCTTGAAGGACCAGCAGACTGGAATTCCCACTGTTGGCCACCGCTGTCCACATCCACCGGGCCCATTCCACTGGGGACCACATCTGCCAGGAGGCAAATGCCATCTCCACTGAAGAACAGCCTCTGTCCCCCAAATTCTCCTGCTGTTGTCTCTGAGATCGAAATCTCTTTTGATGTCATAAAAAAGTTAGCTGCATCATCAGCCACGGATGCTGTGAGCTTCTGCAGTATCCGGAGGCCCTGAGGCTGCCGCACGCAAGCTGAGATTCGGGGAGAGATCACCAAGTGCTTGCTGGTTCCCTGGCTTCTGCATCCCTGGGCACCGGTGATGAGTGGCTTTGGAGCACAAAGGGCTGCTCTTTCCCAACAGCACAAGCAAGCAGTTGGGAGAGCCGGATGCTCTTGGATTCTCCCTGCTGAATTCCAATGAGGTGTCTGCTGCTGCAGCTGCCCGGCCCATCCAACGGCTCAAAGGGACCACCATTCACCACCACTCTGCACAGGAGGCAGTGTGTAGGCCGGCCAGGGCACACCAAGCCCCTTTGTGCTCCCTTGCCTGTTTGCTGTGAACTATTTCTGCAACAAAACACCAAGGGTGGCCAGGTGTGTGGGCCACCATGGACCACTAGAATAACATTCACTTCTGGTGCTGTCTGCCTTGTTTTCATATTTCCGCATCCTCTCCCGGGAGCAGAGAGCAAGTTAATTAGAGGAGGTGGGAGGCAGCTTTTTTAATTAGCTCTTTTTTCCCTATTCAGTTTCCCAGGGGCTGAAGCACATTTCTGAGAGCAAGGATTTCTGTAGTCCACTCACAACAAGTCTGTACATAAAAATAAAGCAGCATTTTGGAGTTTCAATGCATAAAAGCAATTCCCATCGGCCGCTGGATGGGTTTTTTCCTACTAGAAGAAACTAAAGTACAAGAAATTATTCTGTTAAGGCTCCACACAATTTAAAAATGAAAGTAAATTAATTTGCCACAAATACATATCAGAAGGAGAAACGTCCCTACGATCTGCTAAAACATCTCTAAATTATAGAAAAGTATATTTACCAGGATATGCATATGTTATGTTCATGGAAGAAGTAAATATGCAAATACAATTAAATATCTATGCTTCTATAGTGTGTAAACAGCTCTTCATGGCCAGAGAAAATCTGGCAACTTTAATTCTCAGCATAAAAAGCACAATAATAGCTACCATTTGTTGAACATTTTGTTATGTGTCAGGCATGGGACTAGGCCCATTTGTACACTTATTCTGATCTTCAAAAATGACCTGCCTGCTAGAGAGCAGGCCTACTTTGCAGATGAGACAACTCTGCCTTCCAGGGGCAAATTATACCATATATTTAGCAAATTACGTGCATCAGGGCTCACATCCAGAACTGCCTGCCTTTAAAAGCTGGGCCCTTTTCACTACCTCTGCGGCTCTCAAACGTTTTTAGCAAGCTCCGTTTATAATACGTTTGTATTATAAAGTCTGTCATGGAGAGTAATTAAGCTATTTGGGTGAACTTGACAATCTGACGCCGGGAGTCGGAGATGCCAACGACAGCTCCATACCTGTTGATTTCTCTCCTGGCCGCCCGTCGTTAGGAAAAGTCCTAATACACGCTGATGAGTAATTACAAACAGGTCTGTTTTTTAATAGCCTGTGCTGTGATCACGGAATATTCCCTAATAAGGCAGACAGGGCAGGAGGGCCACCTAACCACACAAACCGAATTAATCTATCAGCACCAGGCTACACGCGGACGGCGTCCAATACCGCGCGCTGCGGCGCACACAGACGAGGAGGGCAGAGGAAACGTGTAACCCCAAGTGTGGACAGACTGTTCCAGCCGCTGAAACCCGAACCTGCCGAGCTCCCCAACTGCGTATTCGTACAGTTCAAAAATATGTTTTCAAGTATTTTCCTGGTTTCGGAGAATTTCTACAGAGCTCTAAAGTCCCACCGAGCATAGTCTGAAAACCTCTGCTCCACACAACACTAAGCTAAACACGTCCACAGATGACATGCTGTGTCAAAACAAAGTATGGAAGGAAACTGTCCCCAAAGCAAGAGTCAGGTAGCTAGGAAAAAAGTAGACCCTGAGGGCCTGTTTCCTTATATTTGTGATTTGGTTTAAACATTTTCACGTTTTTACTTCTATGAACTGCAACAAAAAAGTATAAGACCAGCGTCCACACACATACATCATGTAATATACACACGCACATACATGCACATAGGTATGTGTGAATGTGTGTATAACTATAACTAAAACATGGATATCTTCTAATAAAGAAGCACTATAGATGCAGTTTCCATTTTATCAGTAAACGGTTACATTTGTTCAAGTTTTACTGGAGAGAATTCAAGGGCTTGGAATAATAAATTGCAGAGATCACAGAATCTTCCAACACACTCAATTCCATATTTTTAAACAGGTAAGGAAACTAAGGCCCAAAGAGCTGAAGTGACTTGCGCAGGGTCACCTGCCCAATTGCGGCAGCCACAGCTAGAAAGTCCATGGTGCTGGGCCAGCAACCATTGAGCACTGCCTCCAAGTAAGAGCCTTTGTTGTAGATACAACACCCACCCTGGAAATCGAAAGCTAGCTACACTTGACTGTTACCTGATGATCAAGAAATGGTTCCTTGTTAAGCATTGCTAAAGGGGAAGAAGATACTCCCATATTTCTTTCTAGATCAATTCCTTAGAATTAGAGTTTGCAGTTCCCAACATGAAAGTGATCCAGGGACTGGACGGAGGTTCTTGGGACGACCCACCCTGAGTGAAAGGACACAGGGCAGGCAGGGGCTTCCCCAAGACCTTCCTCTCTGAACTCCCCTCCTCCCGGCTCCCTTTCCCTTGAAGACCAAACCCAGGTAAAGGCCCCACTCTGGTCCAAAGCCCTGCATCAGGGAAGATCGGCTGGCATCGCCCAGGCCAAAGACCATCTGCCAGCCCTGAAGAGAGACGGAGACCTTCCAGAAATGAAACTGAGCCCCTGGCGGCAGATCAGACAGTCTCATTCATCTCTATGTCTTGCGGAAGAGTTTGACGAATTTGTGAGTGAATGGATATTTTTGAAACTGCTGTGTACTAGATTATAGTCATATTCTGCTGAATGACAACTTCAGACAGTCTTGTCAATAAAAGCTACTCGCACTCCAACACACACACACACACACACACACTCACACTCACACTCACACTCTCTCTCCCCTCCAGCCTAACACACCTTAACCAGGCTGGTCATTTGTCTAGGCTTTGACTGAAAAGGGTCTTTCATTCCATGCCGGACATAGAAAAGGAATCTGCTCTGTTACATTATCACCCCTCACCATTTACGCAAAGACAGAATAGGATTTTAACACAACCGGACTCCGAGAGCATCTTAGACGGCCAGATGGCTGAGGAGCAGCCAGTCAGGGGCTGCTTCCGTGAACACAAAGCAGGCTCTTGCAAGCCAGCCTGCTGGAACTGTCCAGGCTGACACCTACGGTCACCTAGGGAAAATCAAATTAGATGACCACGCATTCATCCCAAGATTCCCAGCACCTAGAATCTGCTGGGTTTAGCAGGCACGTCCTATTTTCAGTTCCAAGTGGTAATCACTGGGCAGCTATGCTGAGATGTTAGCAAGGCTCCAGGGGGCACTGGCATCATGGTACTGCCCCCCTCTTAGGTCAGAGAAGCGGCATGACAAGGGGGAAAGAGCATCACAGATCCAGGACTCCCACAGACCCAGTTAAAGCCAGTTGTAAATTGAATATAGTTGCAAGAAACAAGAACCTGGCTGTGCATAACAAAGAATGAATTTATTGAAAGCCTACAGAGGTGGAGGAACCAGGTCTGAAGATTGTGGGCATTTCAGTCCCACAACCATTTTTTGGATCTCAAGCATTATTTTGGTTTAAATTCCAGGGAGGGAGCATCACATTGGCCCATCTTGGGTCTGTTAGCTAAAAGAGGGTAGAGAACCTTAATAAACAAGCAGCCCACCCAGACCCAACGGCATGCAGCAGACAGACTTCCCCAACAGTCAATGAGAAGGTAAACAGGATGACAGGCAGCCCACGTGAACACAGTCCACTGCAGAATCCCTCGCTCGACAACTGCGTGCGCTTAGGCGGGGCCCTCGACCTCCCAGGGTCCTTGGATTGTCTACAGTCTGTCCCATAATGGGAATAATGATAACTGTAAGGGCTGGTGGCTCACACCTGTAATCCTAGCACTCTGGGAGGCCAAGGCGGGAGGACTGCTTGAGGCCAAGAGTTCAAGACCAGACTGAGCAAGAGCAAACAACATCTCTACATAAAATAGAAAAATTAGCCGGGCATAGTCATGCTGCGCGCCCGTAGTCCCAGCTACTCAGAAGGCCGAGGGAGGAGGACTGCTTGAGCCCAGGAGTTTGAGGCTGTAGCGAGCTATGATGACACCACTGCACTCTAGCCTGGGTGACACAGCGAGATCCTTCTCAAAAAATAATAATAGGCTGGGCGTGGTGGCTCACACTCTGGGAGGCCGAGGTGGGTGGATCGCTCAAGGTCAGGAGTTCGAGACCAGCCTGAGCAAGAGCAAGACCCTGTCTCTACTAAAAATAGAAAGAAATTATCTGGACAACATACATACATACATACATACATACATACATACATAAATAAATAAAAAATTAGCCGGGCATGGTGGCACATGCCTGTAGTCCCAGCTACTCGGGAGGCTGAGGCAGGAGGATCGCTTGAGCCCAGGAGTTTGAAGTTGCTGTGAGCTAGGCTGACGCCATGGCACTCTAGCCAGGGCAACAGAGCCAGACTCTGTCTCAAAAAAAAAAAAATAATAATAATAATAATAACAACCATAAGGACAGTGTCTCTCCCTTACTACTGCAGCTCTGATCCTGCCTCCACCGCGAGGATTCTGGGGAAACGTGATTTGCTATTAGACTGACCACGTCTTCTCTTTAATTTGGTCAAAGCTACTGAGTTGGGCTTGAAAGAGAATCTGGAGGCCACACGGTGTGGGCTCTGCCTCACCAGGACATCTGCAGACAGAAGCAGGCCCCTGAGTCACGCTGAGCTCAAACTTGTCTTTCCCTCTAGGTGCACACGGCCCAGACTCCGGCGACCTGGAGCGTTTCCAGATGAAGGAGGCTCGGTGTGGCACTGTGCGTGTGGGCGTGCGTATGTGTGCCCACTGAAACACCCCCTCCCACACACACAGCCTTGAAACAGGCTTATTTGTGACAACACCAGGCACCCCCGTAAAGAGAAGTGACATTCAAGTGGCTGGGGGCCTCCCCTGCAGGAAATGCAGAACATTTGAGCTGGCCCCGGGCTAACGATCCCACCAACTTGTCACTGGATCCCCTTCTGCCTTCCTGGGGAAAGGCCAGATTGCAATCAGGAGAAGCGAAGTCTCAGGAGAAGTAAAGAAAGAAGGGACTCAGGTTGCCCTTTTATTTTCCTCGCCTTCATGCACTGACATCCCTGAACTCTCATCTTCGTAGCTAAACTCCTTGCTTGAATAGCTTAAATCACAATCTTAACTTTAAACTCAGATTCTTAAAAAAAATCTAACTGAAAATGAGACATTTATGGAGACTATCAAGAAAAGAACGTAACCCAACAAACTCAGGAAGACATAAAGAGGCGTTTCCAATGGGCTGTCATTAAAGTCCTTCTATTTTCTCCAGAGAGGAGAATTACAGTAACACCCCAGCTGGTTGGAAGCCACTTGAGCAAACAGGTGTCCTCCCCCATCTGAGACACAACCTTGACCCCAGAAAACAAGAACTTCTCGGTTCCGTCGAGTCACGTGCCGCAAAGCTTGCACTGCAGATCCCGCCCGTGACTCCACGGAAAGCTCTTCTGGTCGTCTCTGGAAACATACTCCAGTCTAATAGGGTTGGTGTCTGGTTTCTGAGCCCAAACCAAATTAGGAGGGGCAGGGAGATGTTGGAGATCGGCATGTAGAGAGCATCGATAGGACGGAAAAACCACAAGGAGGATGCTGGCCCTCAAAGAGCAGTAATGGCTGGCCACCTGCTGGGGCTGCCCCACGCACCTGGCAAGTGACGGCCCCTCTTTCAGTACCTCCCTCAGTATGTACAGTCAGGAAGGCTCCAAGTTAAGTGATAAGTAGGAAAAAAAAAACCCCGCAAATTAAAGAACATATGTGCTTATTTCAGATAAAATAATTATATAAAAACATACACGAATATACATAAAAACATACGCACATTTACGTACATATATGCCTATGTGCAGAGAAATACATATACACGTAGGCAACATATATGTGCTGTTTTTGTAATTCAGAATAAGATTTTTAAACATAGGTAGCAGAAATGACAAGGCTGCCTTGGTCCAAGGGAGGATGCGGGCCCTAATGGGTCAGCAGAGCCCGACCGCACTGCCGGAGACTCCTAGGCTGTTCCCGGATGTTCTCAGCAAGTTCTTCCAAATCTCATCCACGTCCTGGACACAATGAATGGAGCCCGGCTGGGATCTGATTAGCTGGATTATGTCCGGGGCAACGTGGATTAAGGGAAGAAGACAACAACGAGTTTGAAAGAAACAGAGGGGTGGCAAAAATGTAGCTGACCCCTCCGCACCATCCAGGGCAGACAGACCCGCCAGGGTGGCCCCTCCAGGTGCTTCCCCAGCCAGCAAGAAGCATCCACCCTGCATCCGTGGCTCATGTTCCACACTCACAGGGCATCCTTCCGATTGCAAGTGTGGTTTCCCAGGCAGGTACCGAGTACCAGGATGGGGGTGCCCAGCCAGGGGCTGCGAACACGTCAGGAACAGGACTTAACCCCACAGTCACTCCTTCAACTGACACTTTACAGTTCTTCAGAGCTTCCACATCCTTCCTCTCGTCCGACCCCCACACCAGGTGAGGCACGTGGATATCATCCCAGGGCTATTTCAGCAGGACCCATCAGGTGCAGGCACCTGGGCAGGTGAACCAGGCAGATATGCTCCCAGTCTCAAGGCCCTCGAGGCTCCCTGGTTCTGAGGGTGAGAACTCAGCCAAGTGGCTCAGAACCACCCCGGGGAGAGCCAGGACAAGCGCACGCGTCCCCTGTCCCTCAGTGTGCCCTCCCTGTGTCAGAGACTCCCCTACAAGGTGAGAGTTCTTGTTTGCAAATCAGCCTGTAGAACGTTTGGCGCCCTCGGTTTTCCCAGGGCGTCCTCCCCACCAGGAGAAAGGATCGAGTGGTGCTTCCGCATCTAGAATTAGTCCCGCCTGTGTCTCCTGCCGCCCTGCCCTCCTCTCCCCATCTCCCTCTTCCTCCTGGGCCACGCCGTCACGAAAACAAGGCGGGGTGCTAACAGGCCCACACCATGCCAGCCCCACGGCAGCGGCCTGAGGTTCTTGGAGTCCACGGGGAGCGCCGTGGGGAGGTTAACAGGCCACCCAGACCTCTGCAGGGGAATCAGGTCAGCCCCAATTCTGTTATTATCATTGACTGACATCCTGGGCAAAGAGAAATGCCACCATGGGGTCACGGGGAGACTAAGAGGATGACAGATCTCCGGGCAGGCTCTTGCAAAGAAGAGGCCGCAGGATTTCTGCTGTGCAGAGAGCGGGAGCAGCTCGGCCCTGGAACCCAGGCTCCTCAGCGCTGTCTGTCTCAAGTGTCCTCGTCTATGCGTCTGCCCCGGTCTCTGTGTGCCTCCCAGTCTGTCTCTGTGTCCCTGGAGTATCTGCCTCTCCCCCTCCACACACCTCCCTCCCTCCCTCCTGGCCCTCCCTGCTTCTCCCTGCTTCTCCCTGCTTCTCTAGCCCTCCATCTCCCCAGTCACTCCCGTTCTAGTCAAAATGAGAAAAGGCACCTTGGGAAGCTGCCCTGCTAATGTGAATCCTGAATGTTCCATCAATAATTAAAGCTCATGTGTTTTGACTTTATAATTCATCATTTATTATTTTGCCTTTAAAGTGGCACTTCAAAGCCCTGCAAATTATTATTAATAATAGCACTAGGGAAAGGATTTGAGGGCTCTTACTGCATGGGACAATAACATTCCTACACTCATCCCTTGGTGACATCTCACTCAGTGTAAACACATTACTGAGTCACGGTGAGAAGTCGTTGTTTTTAACAAATATATACACACCTTACACAAAGAGTTCAACCAGTGGGCTAAATCCCAAGCAACTCTGAAAGCACCGTGAGCTCCTTGTGAAATATAAGCCACTGGGGTTTTAATCAGGCGTCGCCCACCCACACACACACACTGCGGGCAGAGACCCTGAAGCTTTGCCTGGCTCCAAGACGACGTGCGTCCAGAGTGGGTTTGGTTTTTGTTATATTTCACTTACAGGGAAACTGGTAGTTCTCAGGCCCCTTCCCAGACTAGATGCTCCAAAGATACCTCCCACAGGGCCTCTCCTCTGATCAGAAAGGCAAATTCTCCAGAATGACTCCTTCTCTGCTCTGCTAAACAAACAGTAACCTGGGTTCTATCGTGTGTCTCAACATGGTTTTGCACATAGCCATAAAATGTGCAAGATTTGGGCATTGGAGTGGCTAGTATGGTTTAGTAAAAAGTAAAAAGCCTGAAAGTCAGGAAGTTTTAAAAGCTTATTTTCTAGGGCAGTCTGGAAACAGTGCCTTTGTGCAACAGAGAAGGAGGATTTCAATCTTGTGTCCTCTCCCTTCCACCTCCACCTCTTTCGGGCATTCTACAGGGAAAGAATGCGCGTAAACACACGCTAATGGAAGGGAGTAAGTATTGCTCAGCACCTTGAAAATGTGCTTTTCTCTTGTGGCATCTCCCACTCCAGTGCAGTCTCACACTACTCTCATACATAATGCAGCACCATCGACTTAGTCTTTGACCCACTTATTAAAAATTCTGAACTGATAAAGTCTAAATTAAAGTATTTTCTTTGCATATTAATAGATGAATTATATGATTCTAACATCTTGTAGAAGAAAACAGCGTAACGTCCATCAAATATAAAATTGAACATCCACTCATCTGGTTCCAAATTCATGCTCTGACATTTGTGAGGTGAGTAACTTCGGGCAGGTTCCTTAACAGCCCTGGGCCTCAGCTTCCTTTCTGTGCAGCGGGCAGAAGTAGGGAGTAGATGGTAGGAGCACCTGCCCTCCAGGCTTGCTTCGAGAGCTATGCTTGTATCTATAAAGCACCTTGCACAATGCCAGGCGCTTAGAAGATATTTACTCACTCCAGTCCTTAAATTGCTACAATTCTACACCCAAAATTATTGCATCCTTCACCTTAACCCATCAGAGAAACATAAAGCCCGGCCACGCTCCCGCTTTCTTCAAAGCCCTCTGTCCTCGGAGGACAGCTGTACCGATGATTCATGAGTTTACAGAGTGCTGCGAAAAGAACGTGATTTTGTTGCTCTTCCCACACATCCAACAATGCCCCCCTCCACATACACACACAGGCACATAGTGCTAGAGTGGCTGTGGGCGAGGAATTGCAAAATTAAGCAATAAATTCCACTCAAATATTTGCTGAATTAATTCACAGCCACTCAGAGAAACTGCAATCCGCCAAGCAGAAGAAGTGCTGACGCTGTTTGCTGCAGGCTCTGGGATGCATCTGGAGCATCTTCCTCTTGCATTCCAAGCCAGTCATCACAGAGCAAGGGGAAGAAGGTTCCAGGCAGCGACAACCAAAAGATGAAGAGCCCTGAGGTGGGAAGAGGGTGACAAGTGCAAGGAATGGGCTTCAGGCAAGGAGGAGAAGGTCCGCCAGGAGGCCCTAGATGTGGGCAGCGATGACGACCACCTGGGCCTTGCTGGGACCCGTGAGGAGTCTGGGACCATTGAGGGTCTTATACCACGGAAGGACTCACCCTGAGCTGTTTTTAGGCCATTCTGATTGCTGTAAGAACAGCACAGGAGCACGAGTGGAGGCTCCTGGGAGTCCAGAGGAAGAGGATGGAGCCTGTGACTGGAGTGGTAGCTGGCGGCCACCGAGGAGGTGAGAAGTGCCGGATTTGAGATACCCGGGAGGATGGGGGTTAAGGTGACAGGTATCAGCGAGAGAGCTAAGATCCCAGGTGGTGCTTCTGAAAAGTTTTGGCTAAAATAAGCATTTATTTTTACTTGCTCTATAATTGATTACAGGGAAGAAAATAGTTTTTCTTAACTCCAAGAGATTTTGAATCTCTACCACACTGATGGATTGAAGAATAACAAAAATATTAGAGCCATAATCAGTGGATTAAGTATGTGAACCTCAGATTTCAATTACACATAACAAAGCTCCAATGAAACAGACACGAGTTCCCATATCACGTGAGCACCACTGTCTCAAGGTGAAGAGTTTTGTGACAATAGCCCAATTGAGTTAAAATAGACTCTCGGAGCTGACCTTCTTGCCAACAGCCTATTCAGTTCTACGATAAAAGAAACAGGAGAAGGTATTAATCTGACAGCAGTCACCTGGCTATTCCTCGTCCTCGTGCCTTCCCGCCCTTTGACTTTCAAACATATCCCAGCATCTGTTATTCTCATGGCAACATGTTAGAGACCAGCTCCGTGCTTTGTTTTCTCAAATCTCTTGCATAAAAGCCTCAACGTTTCCCTTTATCTCAATGCTCCTGCTACTTAAAAGTCACACTTCTGGTTTCCGCTGGAATTTTAATGTAAAATGCATTAAATAAGTAAGGGCTTATCCTTTTGTCTTAATTCATTACAGGATGCGTTGATCAAGCATCAGAAATAAGAAAAGGAAAAAATCAGGGATTTTGCCCGAGTTTTGGCTTTCCCAGCTGGGTGAAGGGCCCATGTGCTCTAGTGTGAATGGAGAATCTGATAAATTTTGCCCAAAATTAAGATGGAAAAGCTCTGACTCTTGACATTTCCACATCACACTTCCTTAAAAGCCAGCACCAAATCACCATGTCACAGCCTCAAACTTAATAGAAATTTTGTAACAAAGACATTAGTGATGGGGGAAAAAAGGATTTCTGCCAAAAAATGCAAAAATACCCAGATGTAGAAAAAATAATCAGAAACCTCTTAGGTACCATTTCAAGACCAAGGTCCCACAAACCCTCCATTCCCTCCCTAGACACCATTTTTCACCCCAGGACCTGAAGTGATGCCTCAAAATGAGGGGAAGAAAGAGACGGAAAGGGTATGTGTCACTCAAACAGGACAAACACTTGACTATTAGCTATTCACAAACGCTCGCCTGAGACGTTGCTACGGTCTGAATGTTTGTGTTCCCTCCTCCCCCAAGTTCATATGTAGAAATCCTAACCTCCAGGGTGACAGTATTAGGGAGTGGAACCTTTGGGTGGTGATTAGATCAGGAGAGATTTGAGCCCCTATAAGAGACCCTCAGAAACCCCTCACTCCTGCCGCCATGAGGACGTAGCAAGAAGGCGGCATCTATTAGCCAGAAAGTGGGTTCTCACCTACACCCAATCTGGCTTGAACTCAGGCTTCCTAACTTCCAGAACTGTGAAAAATATATTTTTGCTGTTTATAAGCCACCCAATTTATGGGAGTTTGTTATAGCAGGCCAAACTGACTAAGATGTCCACAGAAGAGCTCGGCCACCCCATCGCTGGGTATCAAACACTGTCCACCTTGGATCTGGGCAGACTCACTTCTTGACACCTGGACCCATGGTAAAACAGGGTTTGGGGGCCTCTTGAAAGTGTGAAATGCCGTTCCTGGCCAGGTGCAGGTAGCTCACACTAGTAATTCTAGCATTTTGGGAGGCTGAGGCAGGAGGATCACTTGAGGCCAGGAGCTTGAGACCAGCCTGGGCAACACTAAGACCCCGCCTCTATAAAAAGAATAGAAAACTTGGCTGGGCATGGTAGTGGGCGCCTGTATTCCCAGCTACTCAGGAAGTTGAGCCAGGACAATTGCTTGAACCCAGGAGACTGAGGTTACAGTGAGCCATGATAGTGCCACTGTACTCTAGCCCAGGTGACAGAGCAAGCCACTGTCTCAAAAAAGGGGGAAAAAAAAAGTAAAAAAATGCTGTTCCTTCACTTCCTCAGGGAATTAGGGGTACTCCTGTCCCCAGGGACTGGACCTTCTAGCAGGGACCATGGTGGTTCAGGAAGGGCCATGCCCAAGTTTGGCCCCTGGACACCCCTGAAACCCATACTGTCCTGATTCTCTGCTGCAGAGTAATACTGTCTTCAAGTTATCCCAGATCACAGCTTGGGCCTTATATCTCACCCCGCCCAGCTTCACTCTCCTCCTGCTCAGAAAACAGCTCACCTCTGAGCTGCGCAGTCCCTGGGCGATAGTGATAATTATTTATTTATTTTTAAGAGGTGGGGTCTCACTATGTTGCCCAGGCTGGAGTGCAGTGGCTATTCACAGGAGTGATCATAGCTCCATGACAGCATCAACCTCCTGGGCTCAAACAATCCGCCCACCTCAGCATTCCGAATAGCTGGGACTACAGACGTGAGCCCCCAAGCCTGGCAATCACTATAATTTTTGAAAGGCCCTATGCACCCGCTTCCCCCGCAAACCACATCTTCCGAATGCAGTTGACTTTCTCTCTGCTCCAGCCTCCTTCCACTGCTCCTTCCAAAATGTGAATTCTTTTTCTGAAATTCTTAAATTCCTATTGTCTTCCTTGTTTGCACTGGGGTTCAGGACACACCACCCCAAAATATGACTGTAGGTGACAGAATACGCCACCCAAAATATACTTCTTTGGCATTATCTTGAGCTGTTGATTCTCAGAAACTGCTGACAGCTCTGAAAAGCTGTCCTTTTGTAAACGACGTCGAGATCTATAAAGGAAATCTACATCAGTCTGTGTAACAAGACAACCTTCATTCACCATAGGCTTCCTCCCTTCACCCGCCCAGGACCTGTCTCCACTCCCGGCAGCCCAGGCCCGTCCCTCTCTGCAGGCCAGGATGCCAATAAGCATCAACCTTCTGACTCTTCCAGTCTCATATTCTGTGGGACTCCCATGCATATGCATATAATTAACATGGTTTTTCTCCTGTTAATCTGCTTTATGTCAATTTAATTCGGAGCCCAGCCAAAGAACCCAGGAGGCTAGAGGAAGCCATTTCCCCTCCCCTACATTTGCTGACTTGCTGTGACTAATCTCATTCAAGTTCTGGCTTTCTGGGGCCATAACAGGCCTCTCGGCAGTTAGAATCTGCAGGGCTATCTACACGGCCACACATTTTTCAGAAGGAAAAATCTATTTCTGTCTATGCATATAAGAGGATATTAAATAAAATGATGTGACATTTTTTTCCTTAGCTAGGATGAGCTGCGAGCCCTGGCATTGGTCCCCTAGTCCGCTATAGAACAACAGCCAGCCTATTCCAAACAACGGCCCTGGCAGGCAGCCTCTGATGCACAAAGCCATTCTCCATCTGGGGGCGCAAGAGTCAACGTCCTATATGAATCAGGGAGGACCGCAAGGGAGAACTTCAGGAATGCCATTTTCCAAACAATCCTAAAAGACAAAGGCTGACTCTTAATTCTAAGAATAAGGACCCGTATATTAAAAGAGGCAGCCTGCCTGATCTGAGGTTACAAATGTGGAAACTCAGAATGAAAGAAAGTCAACTTGTGCAGCAGCACACACAGCATGATAAAGGAACAGAGGCAGGCTGTGTTCTCCCCTTCTTTCCTTGAACACAAATCCAAATCTGATCTTGTGACTCCCCTCTGAACTCCATCAAAGGCTCCCCCTGTCATCCAAATTCCATAGCATGACTCCTAAGGCTTTCAGCCATTTCCCTCTGGTGGCACCTCCCACTCCCACATCCTGTGTGCCCACAGTTCAAGCCAAACCCAATGCCCTGCCTGCTAAGAGCCCCATCCCCACTCTTGCTGTTCCCTCTGCCTGACATACCCTTCCTGCCCAGCAGAGACCTGATAGTCATTCTAGTCTCAGCAGAAAAGTCACTTCCTCCATGCAGCCCTCCTGTCCTGCTCTCTCCATTGCTCGAACCCCCACTGAATGCTGAAGCCAGTGCCTACAACCCACGTGCACAGTTTGGGGGGATGGCATTGGCCCCTCCAGTAGACTGTGAGCTCCCTGCAAGCTGGGGCTGTGCACCCCATGCATCACCTTGGGCCACCCAAGGCATATGGGCCCTGGTCCCATTCTTCATCTACGGCCACCATTCTGGCCTTTGGCCTTTTCTATCTTGACTGCTCCAGTTTTATCTTCTAATATTTTTGACCAATAAAATGTTAACACTTGGATCTGGAGGAGATATTTCCCAGTGCCCCTGAGATGGGGCGATTCAGACCATCTCCAGAAAAGCCTGTACCCGGTCACCACCCCAAACACACGCTCACCTTCGGTTCCCTTCCCTTTACCAAGTCAGGCACTGAAGCCTTGAATTTTAGAAGCGGTGGCCACATTTGGAGAGGTGGGAGAAAGACAGTATATAGGAAATTACAAATCCATAATCTTTTGAGCCTAGATTAGGAAATGTCATGTGGAAACCAGGAGAAGAGCACAATGACCAGCAAGGTGCATTCGACAGGAACCCGCGCTGCGCAGGCTGGCGTCCGCCGTTCCACTTCACAGGCACAAAGGGGCTTCCTTGCCATGAACAGTTCAGGAGTGATACTAATGTGCCCTTTTGTACAATGTGTCAGTGTTTTTCACTGTTTCAGTGCTACATTAAAAAAATAAAAACCACGATGATCTCCTTTACTTCTGGAATCTAAAATAAAGTTGAACTTAGAGAAGCAAAGAGTAGAACAACGGTGGCTACCAGGGCTGAGGGGTGGGAGGAGATGTTGGTCAGAGATAAGATACAAAATTTCAGTTAGTAGGAATTAGTTCCAGAGAGTTACTGCACAACTTGGTCACTATCTGTAGTTAATAACAACATACCATATACTTGAAAACTGCTAAGAGAGTAGATCTGTAAGTGTTCTCAACACACAAAAAGTAGGTGACGTAACACGTTATTAGCTTGATTTAGCCACTCTACAGTGGAATTTTTACTTGTCACTTTAAAAAAATGAGCGTGGTATTTCATGAATGTTGTATCCATCATTTCTTCCCCCGGGTGTCTGATACCCTCTGTATTCTCTTTCTTATCCGCGGGATCCTTCAACAACACAGAGGGGGTGGGGTCTTAACCCCATTTCATGCATGTCATAACCGAGGCCCCAGATGCCGACAGTCCCAAGTCACAGGGAGACCGGGCCCTGCCACGCACGTGCCCAGGAACCAGGGGCAAGCCTGGACTGAGCCAGTGCTGCCGTGCAGTAGCTGTTTCCTAAGGAGGGATTGCCGAGCTTTGTGCTGTTCTTAGCAGTGGAGGTGGCTGGTTAGGGCTGATCTGGGCACTCTCCCCTCTTTATCTCAGGAGCACGGGGTTGGTTTATCAGGCACACCCTCACCTCCAGGACACCTGCACTGCTGGGCCGGGTAAAACATGCAGATCACAGAGATGGACTGACAGTCACACCCATTGGAAAGACAAAAAGGAAACGGAGAACCTCCAGTCAGGAACACTCGACAGTCCACTGAGTCCACGAGCACGACCAAGGCAACGGGACAGCCCCACCCTGGGCGAGAGCAGCAGAGGCAGAGAGCTCTGCTGGCCGCAGCCTCAGCTCAGCGCAGCCCTCTGCCCTGTTTACAGGGGCCTTGGAGTCAGGAAGTGACCCCTGGACCACTCTGCATCCGGCCGGAGGGTAGGGCCACGTCCCAGAGAGGGTGTCAGCGTTCATGGCGTATGCTCCATGGTGGACTCGGATCCACTCTTCCTTCACCTGCTACCTGAACAGCTGGACAGGACGGACATAGAGAAGGAACACTCTGGTTTTGCGGTCCTGCTTCCCCGCCTTGGGCAGGCAGCAGCTGGAGCCACCACCTGTGGAGCTCGCTTTCCCTCCCTGCGTTTTCCTGCTGACCCCAGAGCCACCAGCAGCGAGGCTCCCGGGCAAACAGTGCCACGCAGGACCACACTCCTCTGGCCCCTCGACTGGCCCTGTGCCTCTCGTCACATCTCTCAAGCTTTGCCCTGGCACCTGAAGATGCTCACTATAGTTGCCAAACCTGGGAGTTGTCCCAGGAGCATGCTGCTACTCCAGTGAGGTCAGGGACATGAGCTCAGCTATTGAGGGGCACTCGTGGACCAAGCCCAGGACCGGGGCCCCGAGCCTGGCTCTTCTCTCAGGGTCCTCACCCCCAGCCCAGCTCTGGGTCCCTGCAGGCAGCACCCAGGCTGAGGCGTGAAACTCCCCCAGTAGCGGGAAGCTGTTAGAGGTCAGGACAGGTTAGAGAGAGGATGAGACAGCCCCAGGATGCCCCAGGACTAAGCCAGCTATTGTAGATCAAAGGTGGTGATTCTAAAAGCCACAAATTCTGATGCTTTACATTTTCCAGGGGTTTTTTTGGACAGGAGTATCCATTTTTCTAAAGTCATCCTGGTGATAACCCCTGGACAAATCCCACTGAGAGTCACAGGAAACATAATCCCTCTTTTTTAAGTTGAGTTGTTTTTTTCTACTTGCAACCAAAGGTGCCTGGCGGAGGCCACAGGCAAAGCCCGTCTGTGAGGAAGGGATGTTCGAGTACAGCTCTGCCTGGAAAC